>SZWC01007404.1:5805-21160 GCA_023375785.1 Penium margaritaceum
CGGAGGTGCCCGTCTCGGCCTGCATGAGCAGCCTGTCCATGTTCCGGGCCCGCTCCTTGAAAATGGCATCCAGCTCTTCATAAAAAGGCACTGGCTGGCCTGCTGCTGCTGCTGAATCCTTTTCCTGCATGACACGAAGAAAGGCACAGCAGCAGCTCTCTGGGAGACGCTCTTACAAACATGGAAACAGCAGTTCGAGCAGTAGTCACAGGCTGCAACTTCTCTGCCTCACAGGGACTGTGAAGGAGAAGATGATTGCAAGGACCTAGATATTTTTTTCCACAGGAAGTGTGAAAGACAATGAAAAAGCAATGGACGGGAGCAAATGCAACCATGCACCTGTGTCGTCAAGCTATACTGACGGGAATGACACAAAGGAGTTTCTAAATAGAACAACAAAACGAAGACACCCTTCACTGGAGAAGTACTGGTCACGGTGAATGCTGTGAAACTCCTATCTGCCAGGTGCCTTCAGCACGTGGCAATGGACCGGAGAACGAGCATCAGGAGCACAAGCACAAGCAGGAGCAGATGCAGAAGCAGGGGCACAAGCAGGAGCACAAGGAAACAATTTAACGGCCGGACCTGTGTCGGCAAGTGCAGCACAGACGTATAGTTTGCTGCAAGAACCAGCAGGCCACCAAGAATGGAGCTTGAAGCAATGACAGTGAGCCGAGGATAATTCTTTCCCTGTTGGTACAAGTCAAGACAGACAGCCACTCTTTACTGATAGCAAGCCTTCGCCAATACAACCTTGAGGCAGTCTACATGTTCAAGACTTTGCTGACTGAGCGAACTGCATGCGCTGACTGCGCTCTGTTTCAGTGTCGTTGTAAGACAAACATGACGACCTCTCACTCACCTTGTAGCGGTTGACAAGCGCCCGCCACTTCTGCTTGCACTGGGCAGGCGTGCGGCGGTATCCCCTCTCCTTCATCTGCGCGCTGATGACGTCCCACATCTGCTTGCTGTTGCCCTTGTTCTGCACGAAGTCCTTCTCCAGCACCCCGCGGATGGAGATGAACTCCTTGGTCTCATGGTAGCCCCATTGCGGCTGGTTGCTGCCGCCGCCTGCTGCGGCACCAGACATCTGCTGCATTCCACCTCCGCCTCCTCCACCGCCCATGTCCATTCCGACCATATTCATGCCGTTGTCGTCGTTGTACATCTTTTGCTCCCTGTTCTCTTCTGCTTTCTGGTATGTAGAAATGGCTCACGTAGACTCCTTCAGGCCTGACGGGGCACAGCAGACAGCAACCGGCCAACAATCGGGCCCGTTAGTCTCGGCGTTTCAAACCAGGAAATCAGCACGCACAACTCGCAAGTTGTCAAGCCAGCCGATGACGACCGGAAAACACGTCCTCTCCGTTAAGTCGGCACCGCTGACAATGAATGCAATGAGTGGCCTTCCTGCTGCTTCGAAGCATGCGTTTGCTCGTCGAACGAATCGAACTCCGTTGTGCAACGCCAAGTAGACGACCCGCGAGATCTTCAAGGCGCAGGGGCGCGACGGTGGCGTTCACGCTCGCAGCGCACACCGACGCGCCGCCTTGGAACAAGGTTCAGACACCGTGACGCAGTTGCCCCGACACCCCAACCGTCCTGCAGTGAGTCGAAACAGGTCCGTGGCAGGAGTGAGCGTAAGGGCCGCTTTCGCGCCGAGTGAGGACTCGCCAGTGAAAGAGAGGCAGCGGTGAGCTTCGTAACGAGCCCCAGGCCGTGGCCTCTGACCGAGCCCACCGCTACTGTCGCAGCACGTCATGCTGGAGGGACCGCGTAACGCAGCATTGCGGTGCAGCAGCTGACATCAGGGGTGCGCTGGGCTAGTGCTTATGCGGTTCAGTGCTGCCTTGCTGCAGCGCAGAACGCAGCAGAGACCCAGCGCCAGGCGAGGCCAGACGAGACGCTCGACAGAAACCCTAGGGTGGCACCTTATCGGCAGAGCTGACTGGGGCCGTGGAGGATCCAACGCCCAAGATGCAACGAATGTCGTGGATGCGATGACATCGACGGCGTTAAGGTCCGTTCAATAAAGAGCAGGGTCCCGATTGTTGTATGAGCGTTTGAACGGGATAATTCAGCGCACGAAGGCGGCGGGAGAACAGGGCCCCGCCACTCGTGTGAGACCCTCTTTTCAAAGACTATCGGTCTCGAAGTCGAACTCGGGAGACAACAACGTTTTCTTAGGCAAAACGGAAGAAAGAACAAACTGACTTGGAAAGTGTAAGTGAACTTGGGGTATTGTGACTACATAAGCAACAATACTGAATTTCGTGCATTCATTACGAACAATTACAATGTTTAACCTAATCTGAGAATCATCCTTCTCATTTTAGGCTTGATGCAATCATCTTCATATTTGGAACTAGGCTTCAGCGGCTCCTTTGACTCAAAGAACACCACATTTGTTTTCTTGAAGCCAAAGAACGACGTGTAGATGGGTGAAAGCGAGATGGGACGCTGCTTGAGCATCACCCGATGGAGCCAACGCACGTTGAGATCTGCACGCGGTTTGCTTGAGCCTCTTCCCTCAGATGCCTAACGTGCCCAGCTCCATCGGCGGACCTCCTGAGTAGTCACGCCGCTGCTGGTCGTTGCCTCTGCGGACACTACCTGTGCACGTCTTGTGCCACATCTCATTCTACGGTTGCACTTGCAGCGTCATGTTCTGCTTTAAGCCCGGGTTTCAGGTTATTCCATCACCATTGTCGTTGAGGTCATTCAAGCCGACGCTCCCTGGGCTTAGGCTATCATAACTCTTTGCTCCTATATTTCTAGATGATTTTGACCACATGATTACGTTCAAAGCATGTGTATTTTGGTACGGTCCAGTTTTAAGGAAAAATAGACGACGCCCGAGTTTTGGACTTTCGACTGCTTGGCAGGGCTAGTTGAGAAAACTGAGCCTGCCAGGAAAAGAGAAAATTTCCTGATTGGCTGGTAACCTGAATAACAAGCTCTACAGAGCTGAGCTAGGACTACATCCGTTACGGGTCTCTCTGTTCCATTCATTCGCAGTTGCTAATCCATTCTTCCTTAGTTTTGTCTGCCTTTTTGGCGCTAACTCCTCACCGCTCATTATTCTCTCACAAATCTCAGAGTAGCTAGAGAGGGCAGCAGTGCAAGGCAAGGAGCGTGGGGCCATGCCTACTCCAACCATGCTGCAACCGCAACAAGCCGATCTAGAGTAGTTTCCAGTTTAGTATTAGAGGCTGAGCGGAGCAGAAGCAGCAGATATGAGCAACAACGGGGCGTAGTGGTCGCAGTCAACACTTGTGGTCTCAAAATGCACCCGAGCAGGAGAAAATCTGCCGACAATTTTGTGGCAGAGTTAGCCCATGGTGTGGCATCGTCAAAACGTTCTTTACGCGGGGTAAATGTTGTTGCCATGTTTTTTGGCACCACAGACTCCGCGATGGTAGTAGCGTGGACGGACTTGCCGCCAGCGAACCGAAGAGCGACATCTTGACGGCACCAACGCACACAACAATGGCACCATTGACAAGGGAAGTCCCTTGTCAACCCCCCTTCCCTTCTCTCCCTTGCTTCTGCTGCCGCTACAGTAATAGCACCCGTAGTAGATGTAATAGCAACAACAACACAGCTGTAGTAGCCACAACAGCAGCTGCGGCAACAGCCGTAGTGCAGCCACAATTGCGGCACAGCTATAGCAAGTGTAGTAGAGCCGCAACCGCGACAATAGTAGCACCACAACCGTGGCTACCACAACAGCACCCACAGTAGTAGGTGAGGCTTAGTTGTAGCCACAACTATAGCCATAGTAGCAAAAGCAATACAGCAGCTACAAAAGCAACTACAATGATAGTAGCAGCGTAGTAGCAGCTGCAGCAGCAGCAGTAGCGTAGGAGCGCATTAGTATCCACAATAGCAGCAGTAGTAGTACGGTGGCCGCGGCGTCAGCAACGTCTCGCTGCTAATGTCACCACCCACGAGTCGCTACTGACGTCAGTCGTCATTGGCTGACATCACTACGGACGTCTCTACTGACATCACTACTAACATCAGCAACTAACAAAAAAACTCTAAACTCAACTTAGTATCATGGCTAAAAGCCCCAGTGGGGAGGAGTCCTCCTCTGTTGGAGGACCCACTAGTCCTCCTTTCCTACAGCAGTTGTACTAGCTGCAACAACAGTAGTAGCAATAGTAGCAGCTGCTACAATAGCAGGAGCCACTGCTACCGCCGCAAAATCAGCAGCTGTTGTAGTAGTAGCAGCACCATCAGTAGCAGCAGCAACGGCAGCAGCAGCACAAACAACAACAGTAGTAGCAACAGAAGTGGCATTAGTAGCAGCATTAGTAAAAGCTCACAGGTTTTGTAGTGGGACCCGTTGGCTTGCCAAATCCCCTAGCCATCATTTGGTAGTAGCTTGGTGCAGTAACGCAGCACCTTGCAGCATAGCACCCGCCGACACCACAGAGCCACGCAAGCGTCGCATCACCCTTCCCTCTTATTGGGCATGCTAGTTCTGTTGTTTTTGCTGCCACACATTACTCGGCGCAGCAATAGACCCAGCGCCAGCGGCAGACTATGACTTCGGTCCTTGACCCCATTTTGGGTGCCAGTCGTAGGCTAAAGGACTTTGAGACCCTGCCCCCGCCCCTCAATCTAGCGCTTTTGGAGTTGGGAGTTGAGCTTCCGCATATAGGCACAGGGCAAAGGGTTGTGGCCGTACTACACTCTCCCGTACAATCCTTCCAAGGCTGACCAGCTGCACGATGCTGGTTGTGCCGTATGCGCTCTCATCTCGGTCGTCCCTCGAGCTGCACGGCTCGCCATCGAGCTCGTCCTTGGCGACTTCACCACTGGCAGGACCCCAGACCCCGCAGCTGCTTGGCACGTCTTGATGCACCCCCACTTCCTTTCTAGGGAGGCCAAGACCAGCCGTTTGATCCGGAAGTTCAACTCACTTCTCATGGGAGAGAGTGAGTTGGTCACCTCGTATTGGCAGCAGGTGGAGGACATCCTCCACCACCTGGGCAACGCTGCTCCACCCCCTCTGTGTTCCTGACCATCAAGTGCGGTGCCACTGACATTTTTGCAGACGTCTTTGTACATGACACCCAAGACGTCCTTACTGCGAAGGTGGCCTTGAGCACCCTCATGCCGTGGACATACGAGTTATTCCTCAGGATTGAGGAGAATCTTCTAGAGTCGCGTATCCTGCGCACAGAGGCCCTCACATCCTCTGCAGTCGCCTCCATAGCTGTCGTTATTCCTGCAGTAGCTGCGTCTACTAGTTCCTCGACATCGAGGAAGAAGAAGCGCACGGGCAAAAAGGGTAAGGGCCAGCACCAACAGCCGTTTGGACCCAGTGGAAACAACCCGTTGTGCCACAATTGTGGCTAGCGTGGCCATGGGTGGTACAATTATCCGCTTTTGACGGATGTGGTGTGCTTCACCGCCATAGTGCATCACTAGCGTGAGCACCGTTTTGCGTCTTCTACTAAAATTGTTGCCACCCTTGATGCCTCCACCCCATTCGGCAACTCCACTCCTTCAACATTCACACCGGTCCTCTCGTCACCGGTCTTACAACAATACCACCCACAGCCATCGGTGCCATTCCTTCCGACACCGGCGTAGCCCTCCTCCTCTCTGGGCTTCGGCACCATCACACCGCACTCGATCTACGTCCCCTGGCCCTCCACGTGTGAGCATCAGTTGGAGTAGTTGATCGGGCTCCAGCTTGGCTTGCCTCACCCTCTTCCCCATGAAAGTGTGAGTTGGGTCACCACCTGTTCACATGCCCTGCCTTGCATGATCGAGACTGAGTTGCGGTGGTGTCGTACTTTGTCTTCCATCCCACCCTCTCCCGTCCCCTCTCCTCCTCTACTTCTCTTGATGAAATCGGATGGGTGGATGACTGGCAGTCTGAGTTCGCCCCCTCGTCCATCGTGTTCGCGTTACTCGTCCACTACCTTGTGTCAGTTAGTGACCTGGGGGCACCGATCTAGGACCCTGCCCACACCTAGATCATTGACTCCGGAGCCACACATCAGATGACGGCCTCACGCAAGGCCTTTAGTATGATTGGTCCCATTGCCGATGTGTCCAGTGATCGGACGAGCTATGGCCAAGTGTTATCCGTCCGTGACGTCGGCTTCATTCGTTTCTGTGATCTCGCTGGGGACGTTTTTGTGACCAATGTCCTCTTTGTCCCTGGTCTTGAGCTCAACCTCCTGTCATTCACTGCCCTCGACCGCATGAGCATTGACGTTTTCCACTTGTGTGGTGTTGGTACTGTGTCGTTGCATCCGCCCAGTCGTGTCGTCCTTCACACCACCGCTTGTGGCAACTTGCGGCACGTCCCTCGTCTATCCCTCTCATTGGCTGGCACTGGCCATGTGTTTGTCACATGCGCGCTCTTCTTGTAGCACACCCGCCTTCTCCACCGTCGCCTCTGCCACGTCCACTCGGTTGCCATCGACATCATGCTCCACATTCTGATAGCCAAGGGCCTTCACCCCACCCCCTTTTCCTTGCGATGTCCCACTCAATGCATTGACTACGCTTAGGGGAAGAGGCACCACTCAACTTACCCTTTGTCCTCCTCCCATGCATCCGCACCTTTGGACTTGGTCAACTCCGATGTCATGGGCCTCGTTCCCATGGAGTTTGTCGGGGAGCACGGATGTTATGTCGTCACCCTCACCGATGACTAATTCTTGCTACCGTTGGGTCTTGTAACTATGGCAGAAGAGCGATGTTGCTCCCACCATTGAGGAGTGGCTCGTCGGTGCAGAACGTGAGTGTGGTCGTCCCCTTTGCCTTTTCCACTCTGATGACGGCGGTGAGTTCATGGGCGAGACCACGACCTTCCTTGCATCGTGCGGGATCCATCATGAGACGTCGGCACTTTATACGCCCGCCCGGAACGGCGTCTTTGAGCGGTGAAACCGCACCATGGCCAACACCGCGTGCACTATGCGGGTCAAGTCCTGTCTTTCTGACATGTTCTACTTTGAGGCCATGGCCTATATGATCTGGTTTTGGAACCAGATTCCCCATGGACCTCTTCCCCGCCAGTCGATGCTGTACCAGCAGTGGTGTGGCCAGCGGGCTGACCTGCACCCGGCTTGTGTCTTGGGCTCCGTGGCCATTGCCTGGTTGCCTGCCCCATAGCAATGCGGCAAGCTCACCCCTCGCGGGTGTCCTTGTACCTTCCTTGTTATCTTGCGTTATTCCAAAGCCTGGAGCTTTTGGGAACCCTCTTGACACTTCATCGTCGAGTCCCGGTTTGCCCTCTTCTTTGAGAAGCTGTTTTCTAGCAACCTTGTCTCTCTGGCTCGTCGATGTCCCTCCCGTTAAGTGGAGGAGTGGTGAGTCTGTCCTCCATCTTGCCGCCTCTGGACGGCACATCACGTTCACCTATACGCCCCTCTGGGTCGGCTGTCCCGCCTGCATTTCCTGGCACCTCCACGTCGTGAACCCACTCTGCACCTGCTGGCCCCTTTGGGCTAGCACTCTTGCCTTCACCTGTTGGCCCCTCCGGAGTAGCAGCCCAGCCCGCACCTGCTGGCCCCTCCGGGCCGGTAGCCTAGCCTTCACCTGTTAGGCCCTCAAGGCCAGCAATCCCGCCTCCACCTATTGGCCCCTCCGAGCCGTCAGCCCAGCCTTCACCTGTTGGCCCCTCCGGGCCGGCAGCCCAGCCTGCACCTGCTGGCCCCTCAGGGCCGGCAGACCCGCTTACACCTTCTGCCCCCCCCAGTCCGACAGCCCTACTTACACCTACCAGACCCTCCGGGCCGGCAGCCCAGCCTTCGCCTGGTGGCCCCTCCATGCTGACAACCCCACCTACACCTGAAAGTCCCTCTGGGCCGACCGCCCCGTCCGCGTCAGCTGGCCCCTATGGGCCAGCAGTCCCATCCACGTCAGAGGCACCGACCAACTCGCTCTCGGCCGTCCCCTCCCTTCCGCATCTTGCCTTGCCACACTACATGTGTGGCCTAGACGGCAACCTCTGACCGAGGCCATCAACGAGCTCATAGGCCGCCACGTCGCACCCTCTCGTGCTACAGCCCCCTATCGCCCCACGAGTCTCCTCACCTCCTGGCAGACCCACCCCCACAGTTGTGAGTGGAGACCCTGGCACCAAGGCCCTCAGCTTGGCTACATTGGCTGTTGTCGCAGATCTTCACCCGGGCTTTGCATTGGGATATGCTATGCTCTATCAAGATCTGGCCGACTACTACCAGCTCTTTGCTCTGGTCGGCCGGTTCTCTACTAGCCTGTTGGTGTTTGGTCTGTTGGCTCAGCACGGGTGGGGATTGCACCAAATAGACGTGAATAACGCCTTCCTCCATGGCTCTCTAGAGGGCGAGGAACTCTATATGGTGCAGCCCTAGGTTTTGACGACGGAATTGGCAGGGTTTGGCAATTGTGAATGGCCCTCCATGGCTTGAAGTAGTCGCCTTGCTCTTGGAACCAGGAAGTTTGTCGCACGCTCCTTCATGGCGGCGTCCTTCGTAGCACCGCAGATCCTACACTGTTCCTGAGCTCGAGAGGCCAGCCCTTCATTGTAGTCCTAGTCTACGCCGACGCCCTCCTCATTGGGACACTGCATGCCGCTGCCATTCAGTGCGTCAAGGACCTCCTTCACACCACCTACCAGATGAAGGACATCGGGACTTTCCGAGTATTCCTAGGTAAGGATTTGGAGCATGACCCCTCCTAGGGTGTCGTGCACATCCACCAGGCTGCCTACATCCAGACCCTGTTCGCTCGCTTTGCCAAGGTTTTGCCTCTTGTGGTGAGCGCGTCCTCACCCATGACACCTGATGGTAAGGCAAAGCCGAAGAGCCCAAACCCAGCCGTTGTGGGAGAGCCAGTCGTTGTGATCACGTATCCTACGAGTCATCAGGTCACTGATGTTGTTGGCAATGACGATGCACTAAGAAATTGCTTTTGTCATGAACATCCTTACGTAGTTCTCCTAGAAGTTGCGTCTCCTCCATTTTGAAGTTGTAAGTCGCGTACTGTGCTATGTCGTCTTGATTCCATGACGAGACCTTATGTACTGTGAACAACCATCCGTTGTCGCAGTGGGCTACAGCGACAATGACGAGGCTGGCAGCCCAGACGACAAGAGCCACACTGGCTACATTTTCCTTGTTGGAAGCACAGCTATGTCCTGGGACAGTGGCAAGCAGGGCTCCATTGTACGCAGTACTAGTGAGGCTGAGTATGTAGCCCTTGATTCTCCCGCATGTGAGAGCGTGTGATTTTGTCGTCTATTGTTCGAGTTGTGTCGGTTTATTGCATCCATCACGTTGCACTGTGACAATGAGAGTGCCATGGCCATCGCGACAATGACGGCGTGCATCACACGCACACAAAGCACATCAATGTTGAGTGTCACTATGTACGTTTGTTGTTGCAAGATGCCAGCGTCAGCATCGTGTAGGTTGAGACAACATGGCAGTTGGTTGACTTCTTGACCAAGGCACTGAAAAGCAACTCATTTAAGAAGGCTTTTAGTGCGATGGGTGTGTGTCCGTGAGCTACTCTCTCTGCCCCTGCCTGCGCATTACCTGTCCTGGGAGAGTCTTGCTTGCCTGATGGATGTTCTCACTACCCGTCCATGTGCACTATGCCTGTGCGTCATGGGGAAGTGTTGGTTTTGCACACCTCTTATTGTGCTCTCTTATGTCCTCCCGGATTGTGTGCACCAGTGTGCAGATGATTGATGACGAGATGGGACTCTGCTGGAGCATCATCCGGTGGGACTAACACATGTTGAGGTCTGCACGTGACTTGTTGGAGTCTCTTTCCTTAGACGCGTGACGTGCTTAGCTCCATCGGCGGACCTCCTCAGCAATCACGCTGCTGGCAGTCAGTGTCTCCGCAGACAGTGCCTGCGCGCATCTTGTGCCAGATGTGACTGTGCGGTTGTACTTGCAGTGTAATGTTGTACTTTGGACCCGAGTTTTAGGTTATTCAGGCACCGTTGTTGCCGGGGTCATTCTAGGCTAGACTTTGCGTGGGTTTAGGCAGTCATGACTCCTTTCTGCTACAATCATAGATGATCCTGTTCACACAACTGTGTCTGTTACTTGAGTACTTTAGTATGGTCAAGTTTTAAGGAAAAGCGGACGATGCTCGGGTTTGGGGCTGTCGGCAGCCTGGCAGGGCTTGCCCAGAAAACTCAACCTGCCAGGAAAACAAAGAACTTCTTGAGCCGCTGGTAACTTGAGTAACAAGCTGTGCAGAGCTGAGCTAGGCCTAGTTCTGTGAGGGGTCTCTCAGATCCATTCATTCTTTGTTGCTAATGCATTCTTACTCAGTTTTTTCTGCCTTTCTGGTGCTAACTTCTCAACGCTCAGTTTTCTCTCACAAATCTCAGAGTAGCTAGACGGGGCAGCAATGCAAAGCAAAGAGCATGGGGCCATGCCTACTCTAACCTCGTTGCAGCCCCAACCAGTCCCAATGCAATTGTTTCCAGCTGGACACTGTACTATTGACTCTGCTCCTCCAAATGAAAAGGCTCAATGATGGTGACCCGAGTTTATAGAAAACGTGGAAATTGTACGAGGGATACTGTAACTTTCATGTTTCACCCACTATGTCTTCATTCTCTGCATTCATGTGAATACTACATGTGCCTTCTGTTATTTAGATAAGAGTTACTTCAAATTTGCTTGTGCTCATGGCCTTGATAGTGCTTGCTTCAGCAATGAAATCACTCAATTATTGTATATTGTCCAGTTGTACCATTACTAAGCAAGTTTAATCATGTTTTTTGTTTATAGGTTCAATGTTTAGTAAGGAATGGCCTCTAGTTTGCTCAAGCATGGTCGGATGCAATAGTCATGGTCTTGTCACTTGACTTCTTGTTAGCAAGATCATCACACAAGAACTACACCAGTCAGTATTAAGGGAGCTTGAATGTATGAGTTTCATGGCCATCACTGAAGATTTTGTCTTCCTCCATGGATTTGATGAACTAACGTAAGTGTGAAATGAGAAAAATCCTTAGTTTCTTGAATTCCTCATGTTTCATAAAGGCGTGATTTCCCTCGTCTTGTTGGATGCACGCGATGGCACAAAAAGCCTCTCAACATGTGGATTGGTAGCATCGACAAGGCCTTTATGAGGCCCACTCCTTGGCAATGTGAATGATGAGCTTATCTTAAAACTACATCATGGCAATCCTTTCCCGTTGACTAAGTGGAGCCTTGTGGAGGTGTAGGACATGCTCCATCTGGTCCAACAAGTCTATGAGCTTCACGTCCTTTAAAAAAATCGTCTCGGAAGAACGTGTTTGTGACATGTCTTGAAAGTGTCAAGGCTAGTCTTTGTTGCCACTGGTTTCAAAAGCACAAGTGGTGCTGTTGAAACCATGATACATGCAAATCTAGGTCAGACTCTACAACACCCCATTTAGGTTGTTCCAATGACACACTATCCCTTAAGCAGCCAGGTTGTACTGGAAATCCCGTCAAAGCCCGTGATACTGTTGACTCAGGTCGCCAATAGGTTGACAAAGGGCACCTTGAGCTTTGAAGTCAGCAGAGCCTCGACAATCTCCTCAAGAGCCTCACACTGTCAGTGCGCCTTTGCTCATTATAGTAGGGTACAGTTGGCAGACATGCTATCAAGTAGACACATGTTATCGTGGGGGATGTCATTCGCCACCACCCTAGCATTGTTGTATGAGTGCCTTATCGCTTTCAAATTGTCGGAGGCAGGTTTGACGCATGTGCCTCTGGCGATGTGCCACCTTTGCCTTTTAGGCTTATCTTTAGAAATTAAGTTGATTACTGTAGTATCACAAACTAATGTCCGGTGAGTAGCAATAATCTTAGACTGAAAACAGCTACCCGCATGATTGCTTTTGGTGCCTTTGTTGCAATCGACCATGTCAATCTTGTTGGTAGTATGTTTGGCCAAGCAGGCGCTTTAAACTTCTCAAGTAATTGCCTCAAGTTGTTTTAAAAGTACAGTGCGGGTCATGTTCCTTACCATCTTTGTGCTCTTCATTGAGATCCACATTTTGGTTGAAGTCACACGGGCTAAAAATGCGGTGCGGGTCATGTTCCTTGTCATGATCCACATTTTAGCTGCACAATCTGCACAATCACGTGGCTTAGCATTTCTCAACTGATGATTCATGCCATTAGATGATCCAAAGGCCTAGTAAGTGTATTGCTACGAGTGCAACCAAGGGGTTGTAAAAGTTTTAGAATGGTTCCGGCACTAGTGGACGGAGGAGCTTCTCACATCATTTTGAGCAATGACGTGGTTCACAAGGTGGGTTTGCAGACCAAACAAGGAGTGTTTGACAGAAGGGTACAGATCCATCGACTTCGCAAAACCTCTCCGACTGCAAACCAGAGATCTCCACGACGTAACTGTCTGGAGGACAAGCCCAATGAGCGAAAACAAAATCCTCCTTGAGCAAGATTTCATGTTCCGCCACAAAACGCAGGTGGATTGGAGCAGCAAATCAGTCAAGATCAGCATTAATGGCAAAACGATGGTTACGGGAAGTAGCAGAGGAAGTTGTGCGATATGTTTGGACATTACACATCACGAGATGACCGAATTCAAGAAGCAGCTGGACTAGATGCTCGGTCAGGGGCTCATCAGACCCTCCACATCACCTCACACAACACCTGTAAATTATGTGATAAATAAAACTAAGGGGATGCAACTGTGTGTGGAATACCAAACATGAAACAATATCATCATCAAGAATGGATACCCTATTCCATGAGCAGACGAACATTTTGACCAACTCCGCGGGGCCTCGAATTTTCAGCAAAATTGATTTATGCAGCGGCTCTTATCAAATTCGCGCATGTGACAAGAACGTTGAAAAGACCTCATCACTTACTAGGTACGTGCACTTTGAGTTTGTGGTCATCCCATTTTGACTCAAAAATGTCCCTACAACATTCATTGCGGCAATGAACAACATACGTTGCCCGCACCTCGATGACTTTGTTGTCATAGATCTTGACGACATCTTGGTGTACAACTGCATCCCTTAGGAGCACAATGAAAATCTTTGAAACTTTCTGGAGATTCTACAAAAAGTGATTTTTTTTAAAAACTCTCAAAATGTGGCTTTGGTTGCTGTTGATCGAGTTTATGGGCCACATCATTGGCGGCAGAAGAATCACCATGGACATATAAAAGTTGAGGTCGTTGGTGAATGGCCGACGTCGAAAAATGTTCAATATGTCTAATTCTTTTAGGCTCTTGCAATGATTATCGTTCATTCGTAAAGGACGACACACGAGTGCTAGCGCCTCTGTGCGATCTCACTCGTAAAAGCACCAATTGGAATTGGGGAGACAACGGACAAGAAGTGTTCAACTCATTCAGAAATGGTCTGACCTCGGCGCCAGCCTTTCGATTGGCGAATGAAACAGCGGACTACATCATGGCCACCGACACATCTGATAGAGCTATGAGAGTTGTTCTCCTCCAAGGCAACAGCGATGGAGAACAACCGGTCATATACATGTTGAGAAAATTGCTCAGGCCAGAACTCAGCTACATAGTGTACGCAAGATAAATGCTTGTTATTGTGCACACACTCAAAACATAGCGGTGTATTTGGAATACCAATGATGCATCATCCACACCAATCATCACGTGCTGAAATATCTAAAGAAGCAGTCAAATATGTGCCGTCGACAAACTTGATGGATGGAGTTCATCGATTCCAACTCAGATGAAGACATTGAGGACCGACGTGGAAGAACTAATCCAACGGACAATCTAAGTCAGCAACCAGATCTGATGGCCGAGATCAACACGCTCCTCGTCTAACAAGACTCGTACCTTGTGAGGCTGTTCACGATGGGTTACAAGGAGTTCAGCAGGTAGGACAAGACTAATCTTTGGTTTGAAATCTACTGGAGATGACAATTTAATCGCCGGGTCGTCGTACATCCGTACGCGGAGCTATGAAGAATGCTATTGAAGGAATGCCATGACACCGGTCCAGGTGGACACTTCAGTGAGGAAAAGAAGCTCAAGAAGATAGCAAGTACTACTAGTGGAAAATGATGCAGACTCACGTGGCAGCCACGTGCAAATTGTGCGACACCTGTGAGCGACAAAAATCTCGTCGCACGAATCCACCGGTCAACTCCACCCAAGTAGGGCGCAACTAGAGCGTAAGTAGGGTGCAGATAAGGTGCAACTAGGGCACAACTAGGCGTTGCTAGTGCCCAACTCAGGTTCAACTAAGACGCAACTAGGGCACAACTAGGACACAAGAAGGGCAAAACTAGAACATACTAGGACGGACCTAGGCCAGGACTAAGGCACAACTAGGATGCAAGTAGGGTGCAACTAGGGTATAACTAGGGCGCAACTAGGGTGCAACTAGAGCGTAATTAGGGTGCAACTAGGGCAAAAATAGGATGCAACTAGGGTGCAACTAGAGCGTAACTAGGGCGCAAGTAGGGCGCAACTAGGGCATAGCTAGTGCCCAACTGCGGTGCAACTAGGGTAAAACTAGGGCGCAAGTAAGATGCAAGTAGGGCCCAATTAGAGCACGACTAGGGCACAACTATGACGCAACTAGGGTGGAACTAGGGTGCAACTAGGGCACAAGTGTGGCACAACTAGGGTGCAACGAAGGTGCAATGAGGGCGCAACTAGGGCACAACAAGGGCGTAACTAGTGCCCAACTTAGGCGCAACTAGGGCGCAACTAGGACACAAGTAGGGCACAAGTAGGGCACAACTAGGATGCAAACAGGGCACAACTAGGGTACAACTAGGATGCAACTAGGGCGCAACTCATTTAGAACCAATCACCCCTAAATCATACACTCCTGTAATACTGTACACCAAACATAACCATACAAAAGAGACTACTGGGAAGTTTCCTGCAATACCTATAGTGGCAACTTGAAGGCAGTATGAATCTTCTGAAACACACAAAATCCAATATTTGTATCACAGTTCTTCAGAATGGCTTCTCACATGGATTATAATTTCTTGGAAGTTTCTCTTCTTTTTGCTTCGGTTGCATGCAAAAAGCAAGTACATTTTGGAAACACCCCTTTCAAGGGGTTTTCATATCTTTGTGGATAATTTCGTTCCATTATGATAGATTTTCATTGTCTAGACCGTTCAAAAACAAGTTTAAAAAATCAAGGAAGTCAACAACTTCTTGTAGTTGTAAGGAGACCTACTTCTGGCTATAGAAGACATATTGGTCATCAAAATGATACATTTAAAAGATAAGAGGTGGTGAAAGAATATAAGATGTCTTTGAGACAGTTGTCAGGATTTTCAGTTCATTAGAAAGACATGTTGACTTTTCGCTCTGCGCTCCCCCCCCCCCCCCCCCCCCCCCCCCCCCCCGC
>SZWC01007404.1:21267-45593 GCA_023375785.1 Penium margaritaceum
GGGGGGGGGGGTGGGAGAGGAGGGGGCGGTGGGGATCCGGTTCTGGGCTCGGCATGCCATTCCCCCCTCCCCCCCAAGGTGACATGTGTATGTGGCGAGTGAACGTGGAACTGCACGAAAAATACCATGCGAGTGACCGGGTAGTGTACACACGTGAACAAGTCAATGCACATGCACGAACTGTCAATGAATCATGACTGATGATCGGAACCTGCCAATGTATTCTAACTTTATCCAAAGTCATATCTTTTAAGCTCATCGATCGGCAGGCGCTGATCATCGATTGAGATTATTGTTATTTTAACTCTACATGTTAGACATTTCAAGAACATTTGATTCGCGACGTCGTTCTATCAGAGCTCACTGGTCTATTGGACAGCCCTGTGACGCCAAAAGATTAGACAATCCAAGCGCCATTTTCAGGATGTATCGTCTGCATCCAACCGTGGATAGCAAAGAATCCAAAAAACTGTGGTATCGATGGAGACGCTATAGTGTGGGGGGGGGGGGGGGGGCTCTGGCGAATCATCTAAAATCGAGAACTCACAACGACAATAGCAAAGATTTTTTTCCGTCGATTAGTTTTTCCGGTGCGATTGTGCTGGATAACTACCAGACGGCCGCTAAACTGCCGGTTGAGCTGCATCGCCGGTCGAGCGGCATTGCCGGTCGAGCGGTAGGTTAGCCTTTGGACAGCCGGTAAAGCGGTTGTTGAGAATTACGTGGGTTTCCTAAGTCGAATTTGGTCCCGGAAATGTTCAGAAACAAGAACTAGTAGACATCTAGGTTTGAAACGACAAATACACAAATGACCAATGCAAGTATATCGTCCAGTATAGGTCTCACACTTTTTTATCAAGACCCTGTGATTGATTGTGAAAGGAATCTTCTAGGGGAATAAACTAGTGGGATACTGTCCCGATCTAAGCCTTAAAAGTGTTTTTAAGCTGATTCTAAGAATATCAAAAGGAATTTGTAAGATTCAATGCTAAGGAATCATCTGTTTGCAATTTTTTTGCACTCTTTACCATCCTGTGTTACACAACACTTTTCTTGCATTCACCTCCACATTCACTACCCACATGCACTATCACCTCACAACCCCCCACTTGTACCTACCTCAAGCCTTACATAAACATCGTACACACTTTTTTTTTCATTCTCCACCAACCAAGTTAAATCAATTCATTCATACCAACATAGTAAAATCCATATTAGTACACATAGTACTGATGTGAATACAGAATATTGTACACTAGTATATACCTTCATCCAAGCCACACTCATTTTTTTACACTCATCCTCATGCACTTGCCATATACACTTCCACAAATCAACCCTGACCTTCTATACTTCACATTCTTGAATCACTAAGAACTCTACAAAGTGTTGAAGTCTATGAAAAGCTAACTGGTGTTTACATGCACCTCCACATGCTCTCCACATATACACTTTCACCCAACAACCTCCTCCCCCTTCCCTCCAGTCCACCGCTATCTCATAGCACACGTGTACATTTTCACTCATGAATCACTTGATCATGCATACACTTCCTCACTTCCTCATGCATTCCCCACATGCACTTTTACCTTGCACACCCTCCTCCCAACATGTCTAATGTGAAAGAGAGCATAGCTTCCAAGAACCTTCAGATCATAACAACTTCCTCTGTACATACTTCAGCTCGTGTAGAAAAACTTCTTTGATTTATCACCTTATTATTTTCTTGAGATATGAATAACTTCAAGATCATTCATGAACTAAAAAATTATTTCAAATACTGAAAACTATCCAAATTTTTGGTTTTAAGATCCCCCCTCCCACATGAAGCTAACCTTAGTTTTGTACACTCGTGTACCATTTCACCCACACTACACTCACAAAATCCTACACCTCCTTATGCAATCCACACATGCACTTTCACCTTATCCCCCCCCATCCCACCAATAGAGTCCATCCACGTACCTCTAGATCGTGCACTAGTGTTAAAATACACGTGAAAACTAACTCACTCAACATACACCACCACATTCACCGCCCACATACACTTTAAGCCCAACCTCATCCCCCCCCCCCCCNACCCAAGGTATGTTGTACACTGGTGTACCATTCCACCTACACTACACTCACAACTTTCAACACCTCCACATCAAGTGCCCATATGCACATTCACCCAACAAGACCCACAAAATCCTCCTCAGGCTCAAACCACAAAAATCATACACTAGTGGATTCTTTAAATGACAAAACAACTGGCATTCCTACATCTCCTCATGCACTCCCGACATAAACTTCCTACCTTCTCTCCCCCCCCCCCATTCCCCAGCCAATACACAGTCCACCCATCCAACTGTAGCTCAAGCGCCCAACATTGTTCAGTGGTGTCCGACTTCCTAGAACCTTCCTTATCAACCGATTCCCTTCATGCACACTTCTTCGAGTGTATGAAAGTTCTTTGATTAGCCCTACCTCGGCTCAACTAGGACGCAACTAGGGCACAATTAGGGTGCAAATAGGGTGCGAATAGAGCATAACGAGGACAAAACAAGGGCATAACAAGAGCGCAACTAGGGCGCAAGTAGGGCGCAACTAAGGCACAACTAGGGCACGACTAGGGAGAAACTAGGGCATAACTAGGACGAAACTAGGGTGCAAATAGGAAAAAAATAGGGAAAAACTAGGGTTCAAGTTAGGCATAACTAGGGTGCAAATAGGGCGCAACTAGGGTATAGCTAGTGCCCAATTGAGGTGCAACTAGGGTGCATGTAGGGCGCGACTAGGGTGCGACTAGGACACAACTAGGGTGCAAGAAGGGTGCAACTAGGGTTCATCTAGGGCTCAACTAGGGCATAGCTAGTGCCAAACTGAGGCACAACTTGACCGCAACTAGGGCGTAAGTAGGGCGCAAAGAGGGCACAACTAGAGCGTAACAAGGGCGCAACTAGGGTGCAACTAGGGTGCAACTAGGCCACAAATATGGTGCAACTAGGGCGTAACCAGGGCGCAACTAAAGTGCAACTAGGGCGTACCTAGGGCGCAAGTAAGGCGTAACTATGGCGCAACTAGGGTGCAACTAGGGCACAACTAGGGCACAACAAGGGCATAACTAGTGCCCAACTGAAGCTCAACTAGGGCGCAACTAGGATGCAAGTAGGGCGCAAGTAGGGAGCACCTAGGGCATAACTAGGGCGCAACTAGGGCGCAAGTAGGGAACAACTAGGGTGCAACTAGGGTGCAACTAAGGCACAAGTAGGGTGAAAGTAGGGCATAGCTAGGGCGCAACTCAGGCGCAACCAAGGTGCAACAAGGGCACAACTAGGGCGCAACTAGGGCACAACTAGAGCGAAACTAGGGTGCAACTACGGTGCAATTAGGGCGCAACTAGGGCCGAACTAGGGTGCAAATAGGATGCAACTAGGATTGAACTAGGGCACAACTAGGACACAACTAGGACGCAACTAGGGCGCAAGTAGGGTGCAACTAGGGTGCAAGTAGGGCGTAACTAGGACAAAAGTAGGCATCAACTAGAGCGCAACAAGGGCGCAAGAAGGGCACAACTAAGGCGCATCAAGGGCACAACTAGGGCGCAACTAGGGCCCAACTGGGGTGCAAGAAGGGAGCAACTAGGATACAACAAGGAAACAACTAGGGTGCAAGTAGGATGTAAGTAGGGCATAACAAGGGCGCAAGATGGGCGTAACTAGGGTGCAGTTAGGGCATAGCTAGTGCCCAACTGACGTGCAAGGCTGTAACTAGTGCTCAACTAAGGCACAACCAGGGCGCAACTAGGGTGCAAGTAGGGCGCAAAGAGGGAATAACTAGGGCGTAACTAGGGTTCAACTAGGGCGTAACTAGGGCACAACTAGGGCACAAGTAGGGTGTAACTCGGGCACAACTAGGGTGCAACTAGGGCACAACTAGGGCTCAATTAGCGTCCAACAGAGGTACAACTTGGACGCAACTGGGTCGCAAGTAGCATGGAAGTAGGGCGCAACTAGGACACAACTAGGGCGCAACTAGGGTACACCTAGGACACAAGTAGGGTGCAACTAGTGTGCAAGTAGGGTGGAAGTAGGGGAAAACTGGGGCGTTTGTAAAAAGCAATTAGTGCGCAAGTAGGGTACAACTAGGGTGCAACTAGAGCGTGACTAGGGTGAAATAAGGGCATTATAATGGCGCAACTTAGGCACAACTAGGACATAACTAGGGTGCAACTCGGGCGTCACTAGGGCGGAACAAGGGTACAACTAGGGAACAAATAGGGCACAACTAGGACACAACTAGAATGCAACTAGGGTGCAACTAGCGTGCAACTAGTGCACAATTAGGACATAAGGAGGGCGTAAGTAGGGCACAGGTAGGGCGCAAACAGGGCACAACTAGGACGCAACTCGGATGCAACTAGGGTGCAAGTAGGGTGCAAGTAGAAAACAACTAGGGTAATACTAGGGTCTAAGTGGGGCGCAACTTGGACGTAACTAGGGCGTAGGTAGTTTCCAATTGAGGTGCAAGTAGGGCGCAACAAGGGCGCAAGTAGGGCTCAACTAAAATGCAAGTAGGCTGCAAGTACGACCCAACTAGGGCGTAACTAGTGTCCAATTGAGGTTCAAGTAGGGCACGACTAGGCCGCAGGTAGGGCATAAGTGAGTTAAATGTAGGGCGTACGTAGGGCGTAACTAGGACATAACTAGGGTGCGACTAGAGTGCATGAGGGATGTAACTAAGGTGAAACTAGGACGCAACTAGGGCACAACTACGTCAAAAGTAGGACGCTAGTAGGGCGTAACTAGGGCGCAACTAAGGCGCAACAAGGGCACAACTAGGGCGTAACTAGTACCCAACTGATGCGCAACTAGGCCACAACTAGGGCGTAAGTAGGGTGCAAATGAGGCGCAAGTAGGACGCAACTAGGGTGCAAGTATGGTGTAACTAGTGCACAAGAAGAGCGCAAGCAAGGTGCAACAAGGGTGCATCTTGGGCATAACTGGAGCAGAGCTAGGGCGTAGCTAGTGCCCAAAGGTGGCCCAACAAGGATACAATGAGGGCGCAACTCGGGTGCAAGAAGGGCGTAACTAGGGCAAAACTTGCGTGCAACGAGGGCGCAACTAGGGTGCAACTAGGATGCAAGTAGGGTGCAACTAGGGTGCAACCAGGGCGCAAGTAGGATGGAATAAGGACACAATCGGGGCACAAGTAGGGCGTAACTAGGGCGCAATTAGGCTGCAACTAAGGCGCAACAAAGGCACAACTAGGGTGCAACTATGGCGCAACTAGAGCGCAACTAGGGTGCAACTAGTACCCAACTGACGCGCAACAAGGGCACAACTAGGGTGCAAGTAGGGCGCAAGTAGGGCGCAACTAGGAGAAAAGTAGGGCACAACTAGGGCTCAACTATGGCGTAACTAGGACGGAACTAGGATGTAACTATGGTGCAACTCCGGCGCAATTAGGGCGCAACTAAGGTGTAACTAGGGTGTAACTAGGGTGCAAGTAGGGCGTAACTAGGGTGCAACTATGACGTAACTAGGCTGTAGCTAGGGCGCAACTAGGTTGCAACTAGGGTGCAACGAGGGCGCAAGTAGGGCGCAACTAGGGCACAACTAGGTCACAGATAGGGTGAAAGTTAGGCGCGAGTAGGGTACAACTAGGATATAACTAGGGCGCAAGTAGGGTACAACTAGGGTGCAAGAAGGGCGCAAGTAGGGTGCAACTAGGGTGCAACTAGGGCGTAACGGGGACGCAAGTAGGGCGCAAGTAGGGGGCAACTAGGGCGTAAGTAGGGCGGAAGTAAAGCGCAACTAGGATGCCAATAGGATGTAACTTGGGCACAACTAGGGTGCAAGTGGGATGCAACTAGAGCGCAACTAGGCTACGAGTGGTGTGTAAGCAGGGTGCAACTAGGGTGCAACTAGGGTGCAACTAGGGCGTAGCTAGGGCGTAACTAGGGCACAACTACAGCACAATTCGGGCGCAACTAGGGTACCACTAGGGTGCAATTAGGGTCCAACTAGGGCATAATGATGCCACAACTAGGGTGCTACTAGCGTGCAACTTGGGTACAACTAGGGCGCAACTAGGGTGCAACTAGGGCGCAGGAAGGACACAAGTAGGGTGCAACTAGGGTGCAACTAGGGGGCAACTAGGGCGCAACTAGGACACAACTAAGGTGCAACTATGGCGCAAATAGGGCACAGGGCGCTACTATGGCGTAACCAGGGCTCAAGTAGGGCAAAACTAGGACAAAAGTAGGAAAAAAATACAACCCAACTAGGGCGTAGCTAGTGTCTAACTGAGGCACAAGTAGGATGCATCTAGGGTGCAGCTAGGGCGGAAGAAGGACGGAAGTAGGGCGTGAGTAGGACACAAGTAGGACACTACTTTGGTGCAACTAGGGTGCAACTAGGGTACAGGTAGCGTGCAACTAGGGAGAAACAAGGGCGCAACTATGGCGCAAGTAGGGAGCAAGTAGGGCACAAGTAGGGCACAACTAGGGTGCAAGTAGGGCGCAATTCGGGAGCAACTAGGGCATAGCTAGGGCGTAGCTAGTACCAAACAGAGGTGCAACTAGGGCACAACTAGGACGTAACTAGGGTACAAGTAGGGCATGACTAGGGTGAAACTAGGGCGTAACTAGGGTGTACCTAGGACGCAACTAGGGTACAAGTTGGACATAACTAGGGCACAACGAGGGTGCACATAAGGCGCAAGCAAGGCACAAGTAGGGCACAACTAGGGCGTAGTTGGAACGCAACTAGGGCGTGAGTAGGATGCAAGTAGGACGCAAGTAGGGTGCAACTGGGGTGCAACTAAGGCGCAACTAAGGCGTAACTAGGATGCAACTGTGGCGCAAATAGGGCGCAAGTAGGGCGCAACAAGGGTGCAAGTAGGGCAGAAGTAGGGTGCAACTAGGGCACAACTAGGATGTAACTACGGCGCAAGTAGGATGCAAAGAGGGTACAACTAGGGCGTTAGTAGGGCGTAACCAGGACTCAAGTAGGGTGGAAGTTGGACACAAGGATGTAACTAAGGCAAAACTAGGGTGCAAAAAGGGCGTAACTAGGGCGCAACTACATGTCAACTATGGCACAACTAGGGCGCAAGTAGGGCGTAACTAGTGTGCAAGTAGGGTGAAACAAGGACACAACTAGGGCATAGCTAGGGTGCAACTAGGGCGTAACTAGGGTATAACTAGGGCACAACAAGGGTGCAACTAGGGTAGAAGTAGGGCACAAATAGGGTAAAAGTGGGGCGAATTAAGGGCATCGTTAGGACGAAACTAGGATGCAACCATGGCGCAAATAGGGCGCAACTAGTGGGCAACTCGGGCACAACTAGGGCCCAATTAGGGCGCAACTAGGGCATAACAAGGGCGTAGCTAGTGCCTGACTGAGACGCAAGTCGGGTGTAACTAGGGCACAACTAGGGCAAAACTTGGGCGCATGTAGGGCGCAAGTATGGCCCAACTAGGACGTAGCAAGTGTCAAACTGAGGGACAAGCAGGGCGCAACTGGGACGTAGGTAGGACAGAAGAAGGATGGAAGTGGGGTGCAAGTTGGGTGCAACTAGGGCGCAACTAGGGTGCAAGTGGGGTGCAACTAGTGTGCAACTAGGACAAACTAGGACACAACTAGGGAAAAACTTGGGTGCAAGTAGGGCGCAAGTAGGCGGAACCAGGGCGCATGTAGGGTGCAACTAAGGTGCAACTAGGGCATAACTATGGCATAGCTAGCACGCAACTAAGGGGCAACTTGGATACAATTAAGGCACAACCAGGACGTAACTAGGACGCAACTAGGGTACAACTAAGACACAACTGGGCTGTAACTAAGGCACAACTAGGGCGCAAGTAGGAAGCAATTAGGGTATGACTCGGGCACAACTAGGGTGCAACTAGGGCGTAAGTAGGATGCAACTAGGAAAACATTAGGGTATAACTAGGGCTCAACTAGGGTAAAAGTAGGGCACAATTAGGACGAAACTAGGGTGCAAGCAGGCCGCAACTAGGACACACTTAAGGTGCTTGTAGGAAGCAACTAGGGTCCAATTAGGGCGCAACAAGGGCATAACTAGGGTGTATCTAGTGCCCAATTGAGGGGAAACTAGGGCACAGCTAGGGCACAAGTAGGACACAAGTAGGGCGCAATTACGGCACAACTAGGGTGCCACTAGGGCGCAACTAGGGCAAAGCTAGAACGCAAGTAGGTCGCAAGTAGGGGGCAACTAGGGTGCAACTAGGGTGCAACTAGGGTGCAACTAAGGTGCAACTAGGGTGCAACTAGGACACAACAAGGGTGCTACTAGGGTGCATTTAGAGCCCAACTAAGGCACAACTAGGGCGCAACTAGGACGCAAGTAGGGCGTAAGTAGGGTGTAACTAGTGCACAATTTATGCGCAACTAGGGCAAATGTAGGGCACAACTAGGGCGGAACTAGCGAGAAACTAGGGTGTAACTAGGACGCAAGTAGGATGCAAGTAGGGTGCAACTAGGGTATAACTAGGATGTAACTAGGACACAACTAGGGAGTAACTGAGGCACAAGTTATGCTCCAGTAGGGTGCTAGTAGGGTGCAACCAGGGTGTAACTAGGGTGCAACTAGTGTCAATCTAAGGCGCAACTAGGGCGCAAGTTGGGTGTAAGTAGGGCACAAGTAGGGCACGGCAAGGATGCAACTAGGGCGTATCTAGTGCCCAATAGAGGCACAACTAGGACGCAACTAGGAGGCAACTAAGGCACAAGTAGGATGCTACCAGGACGCAACTAGGGTGCAAGAAGGGCATAACTAGGACACAACTAGGACGCAACTAAGGTGCAGTTAGGATGTAACTAGGGTGCGACTAGGGTGCAAGTAGGGCACAAGTAGGTTGCAACCAGGGCACAACTAGGGTGTAATTTGAACGTAACTGGGTTTCAACTAGGGCGCAACTAGGGCGCAAGTAGGGTGCAACTAGGGCAAAAGTACTCTGCAACTAAGGCACAACTAGGGTGCAACTAGGGCGCAACTAGAGCGCAACTTGAGCGCAACTAGTGTCCAACCAAGGCACACCTAGTGTGCAACTAGGGAGCAACTAGGACGCAAGTAGGTTTCAAGTAGGGTGTATCTAGGGTGCAAGTAGGGTACAATTAGGACGCAAGTAGGGCAAATGTAGGACACAAGTAGGGTGTGACAAGGGTGCAACTAGGGTGCAACTAGGACGCAAGTAGGGCACAATCAGGGTGCAACTAGGGCTGAACTAGAACGCAAGTAGGGCGCAACTAGGGTGCACATAGAGCGCAACAAGAACGCAATAAGGGCGCAACTACGATGCAAGTAGGGTGCAACCAGGTTTTATCTAGGGCACAACGAAGGTGCAACTTGGGTACAAGTAGGGCACAACTAGGGCACACGTAGGACGTAACTAGGGCGCAACTTGGACGCAACTAGGGCAGAACTAGGATGCAAGTAAAGCGCAACTAGGGCGCAACTACGGCATAAATAGGGTGCAACTAGGGCGCAATTAGGGCACAAGTAGGGTGCAAGTACGGCCCAACTAGGGCTTTGTTAGTGCCAAACTGAGGCGCAAGTAGGACACAACTAGGGTGGTGGTAGGGCGGAAGTAGGACAGAAGTATGGCACAAGTAGGACGCTACTATGGTGCAACTAGGGTGCAACTAGGGTGCAAGTAAGGGACAACTAGGGTGAAACTAAGATGCAACCAGGGAAAAACTAGGGTAGAAGTAGGGTTCAAGTAGGGCACAACTGGGGCACAAGTAGGGTGCAACTAGGATACAACTAGGGCACAACAACGATGTAGCTAGTGCCTAACTAAGGAGCAAATAAAACACAACTACGGCACAACTAGGGTGAAAGTAGGGTAAAACTAGGGTGCAACTAGGACACAACTAGGCCATGCAACTAGGGCAGAACTAGGGTACAAGTAGGGTGTGAGTAGGGCGCAACTGGGATGCAAGTAGGGCGCAACTAGGGCAAAACTAGGGTGCAACTATGGTGTAACTAAGGCGCACCTAGGGTGCAGCTAGGACGTAACAAGGACGGAACTAGGGTGCAACTATGGTGCAAGAAGGGCACAACTAGGACATAACTAGTGTCCAATTGAGGCGCAACTATGGCACAACTATGGCGCAAGTAGGATGCAAGTAGGGTGCAATTACGGCACAACTAGGGCGCAAAGAGGGCACAGCTAGGGCACAACTAAGACAAAGCTAGGGCAGAAGCAGGGTGCAACTAGGGCGCAACTAGGGTGCCACTAGGGCGCAATCAGGACGCAACTAGAGTGCAACTACAGGGCAACTAAGGCCCAACAAAGGTGCAACTTGGGCGCAAAAAGGGGGCAAGTAGGGTGCAAGTAGGGAAAACAAGGACACAACTTAGGCACAAGTAGGGAAAAACTAGGGTGCAAGTTGAGCACAACTAAGGCGGAACTAGGAGGAAACTAGGGCACAACTAGGGGGCAACTAGGGTCCAGCTAGGGTGCAACTAGGGCGCAAGTAGCACGCAAGTAGGGTGCAACTAGGGCACAACTTGGGCGCAACCAGGGCACGACTAGGGTACAACAAGGGCACAAGTAGGGCACACGTAGGGCACAAGTAGGGCGCAGCTAAAACACAACTAGGGCGCAACTGGGGTGCATTTAGGATGTAAGAAAGTCCACCTAGGGTGTAGCTAGTGCCCAATTGAGGTGCTAGTAGGGCGCAACTAGGGTGCAGCTAGGACGGAAGTAGGACGAAAGTAGGACACAAGAAGGGCGCAAGAACGGCACAACTACGGAAAAATTAGGGTGCAACTAGGGCGCAAGTGGGATGTAACTGAGCGCGACTAGAACGGAACTAGGGTGCAAGTAGGACGTAACTTGGGTGCAAGTAGGGTCCATGTAGGGTGCAAGTAGGGTGCAACTAGGACACAACTATGGCATGAATAGTTCTAGACTGAGGTGCAATGAGGGCGCAACTAGGACGCAACTATGGCGCAAGTATGGTACAACTAGGACGCATCTAGGGTGCAACTAGGGCGCAACTAGGACGCAGTAGGGGCACAAGTAGGGTGGAACTAGGGTGCAATTAGGGCGCAATTAGGGCTCAACTAGTGCGCAACTAGGGCGCAAGCAGGGCACAATTAGGGCGCAAGTAGGGTGCATGTAGGAAACGACTAGTATGCAGCATGGGCCCAACTAGGGTACAACAAGGGCCCAACGAGGGTGCAACTAGGACACAACTAGTGCGCAACGAGGGCATAACTAGGGCGTGACTCGGGCATAACTAAGTCACAACGAGGGTGGAATAAGGGTACAACTGGGGTGCAAGTAGGACGTAAGTAGGGCGCCAGTACGACCCAACTAGGACGTAGCTAGGAAGCAACTAGGGCACAACTAGTGCGCAATTAGGGCGTAGCTAGTGTCCAACTACGGCGCAACAAGGGCGCAAGTAGGGCGCAACTAGTGCACAACTAGTGAATATGTAGGGTGCAACTAGGGTGCAAGTAGGGTACAACTAGGGTGCAAGTAGGGTGCAAGAATGGTGCAACTAGGGTGAAACTAAGGCGCAACAAGGGTGCAAGTAGGGTGCAACTAGGGCACAACTAGGGTGCAACCACTTCCGAACTGAGGTACAACTTGGACGCAACTAGGACACAAGTAGGGTGCAATAGGGCGGAAGTAGGTCGCAAATAGGGTGGAACTAGGGAGCAACTAGGGGACAACTAGGGCGTAACTAGGGTGCAACTAGGGCACAACTAGGTTTCAACTAGGGCACAAGTAGGACACAAGTAGGATACACTTCTAGGGCGCATGTAGTGTTTAACTAGGGTGCAACTAGGGTACAACTAGGGCATTACTAGGGAGCAACTAGGGCGCAACTGTGGCGCAACTAGGGCGCAACTAGCGTGCAAGTTGGGGGTAACTAGGGTGTAACTAGGGTGCAACTAGGGAGCAACTAGGGCGCAACCTTGGTGCAACTAGTGCAAAACTAAGGCACAACTAGGGCACAAATAGGGCCTAACTAGGGCACAACTAGGGCACAACTAGGGCACAACTAGTGCACAAGTAGGGTGCAACTAGGACGCTGAGGTTCTTTCTACGAAGCCATAGTAACTTACAGCTTGTCAAATGGTGAAGTGTCGGAATCCAACATCACGTGCAATGGGATGATCCTACGAGCAATAATACTTGCGCCTCGGGAAAGGCACTTCTTACATGAAGAATGACGCCACAGGGTGTGCGCAACTCAGTTTTGCAAGCGGCCATGGCCAAAACCCAGGAAGTAGTGCTAGCAACAAGCCATCAAGGTCTAACGGGTGAGAGCTTGCTACTTTAGCTCCACCCGTGGGCCGGTGAGCGAAGCACACCGGCGACTCAATCGAATTGGGTCGAAAAACCCTGGAAGCCCAAACATGGGCTCGCAAGGGCATGCGATACCCGAGGGCATCTTAGACTATGTCACTGTAAAAAAAAGCCTACTTTCTGCCCGCCTACAAGCATAGTTTCAAGTTGCAGTGATGTCTGAGTTTGCAAAACCTAAACTAAGGTCACTCCTACTAAGAGACACAAACCGGTTCTGCGTGAGGGGCTGAGCATGAGGGAAAGTCGTCGGTCTCTGGTAAGGAGGAAAAGGGCCATATAGGTAGGATGGAGGTGACCACTCGTGCAGAGTGAGGGATTTACGGCTGTCACGGTGCATCGTCTCCACTCCCTGCGCCAGCATGCCCTGCGTACTCACGACCACCCACAAGAAGAAACATGTACAACGCGAGATTAACATGTCCCCTTGGAGGGGAGTGCGGCGGGCATGCAGCCAAGGTGTTGCAGTTGGGGCAGGAGGGAGGGAGATGAAAGAGCCTTGGTAAGAAAGTCAGAAGGTGGTCCTGGCCACTGATGGGGCAGACAATCACCGTCCCAGCCTCCACTGCCTCTCGAACAAAGTGATGTTTGATACTTGTATGTTATGTGTGTGGATGCAACACACCATCATTTGCTGCAATGCGGCGAGCTGCTGAGCTGTCACTGTGCACGGGAACAGGAGATGTGTGGATGCCCAATTCCATTTTACAGCAAACGTACAAGCCAAATCCCCTCACATGCTGCTTCACCCAACGCCATGTACTCTACCTCTGCCACACTACGTGCCACACATGACTGTTTGGCGCTGCGCCATGACACGGCAGTTCCCCAGACTCGAAACACATATCTCCCTCAACTATGAGCTGCACGATCACGGGCATGATCACTGTCACAGTTCCCATCCAAGACTGGACTTGCGCCAGGGGTGAACACCAGACCAAGCACAGCGGTGTCCAGCACATAACGCAGCAGCTTCAACAGTGATTTATGATGTGTGATGCATGGTTCTTGGCTGAACTGAGCAAGCACATTCATGGCACATGCAATGTCGGGACTTGTAGTGGAGGCAAGGTGTGAGAGACTGCCAGTGACCTGTTTGTAGAGAGTTGGATCTGTGTCTAGGCCGTAGTCTGTGGTGCGTGTGTCAAGCAAGTGTGTGTAGACATTGGGGCTCATGGGTGTTTGCTGTGGTGATAGATGTTGTACAAGGTGCTGGAAGCGTTCAGTGAGAAAGAGATAGAAATGGACCTTGATGGAGGGTCAAGGTCTGTGCTGTGCAGTCACGTGTGATGTTCTTGCCCAAGAAGTTTTGTGCCTCACCCAGCTCTGTCATTTTAAAGTACGCTATGAGCAGTGCCTTGGCCTGCCCAATGAGTGCAAGAGATGGGGACAAGATCATTCAATCATCCACATAGACGAGCAGTGCAACAGGCAGATCATTGTCCCAGTGAGGGAAAAGTGAGGGATCACAAATACTTTGCATGAACTCACCACTCTCCAGCGTGCGGCGAATCTCTTTGTTCCAACACCTTGGCGCTTGCTTCAGGCCGTACAGTGCCTTCAACAAGAGCCATACCTGGTCTGTTCCGTCCTCAAAGCCTTCAGGCTGTCTTACATGCAATTCTTCTTCAGTGGTCTATTCATAAAGGTATTTTTTAAATCCATTTGATGGATTTCCCAGTCCTCGCGTGCTGCCACTGCCAGGAAGGCACGGCTGGTTCCGTATTTTCCTACAGGTGCATAGGTGTCTGTGAAGTCCTGGCCTGGTATCTGGTGAGAACCTTTGGCTACAATCCGTGCCTTATGCTTCTCATTCAGGCCCTTGAGATTCCTTTTCATTTGGAACACCCACTTCACATGAATGGCCTTACGGCCGGGTGGCAAGGGCACCAGCTCAAACACCTCATGTTCCAACGATGCGTTCAGTTCTGCCGCCATTGCCTTATCCCATTCAGCGGCATCTGGGTGCTCCCTTGCCTCAGTAAGGGTCAGGGGCTCAGTCACACCGTGATCCATGACTGCGGTGCCGACAGTGTGATAGAACTGTTTGTTGTCAACTCTGGGGATATCGTGTAAAGATCGTCGCACCGGTTTGGGCGATGGTGGTTCTGTACTTTCTGTCACAGCAGGATGGGTTAGTGGGCTGAGGCCTGGAGGTACCTGCATGGCGCTGGACTCTGTGCTAGCCAGATCAGTGGATGAGAGCAGGTCCTTTGGCACAGGGCTGGCCGTTTCACTATTCTGCCATTGGTTGAGCCATCCGACCCACGTTTTGCGATGGAGGTGACATGAAGACAGGCACACCTACATACTCTGGGTAGCGCTCAGGCATGGACATAGAGGGAGCATGATGCAACTTATGGAACACCTTGTAAGGCATGTGTTCCAAAAATGAAGCATCTCGACTTTCAAGAGAGTAGTGGTTTATGTGGTTTCAGAACCGCCATGCCTTTGAAGCATGAGAGACCCCAACAAAGACGCACCAATGGCCACGTGGACTCAGTTTGTACTCTTGTTGTGGTGGGGTAAACCAAACGCATGCCATTGTATCCCACACCCTGGCTGGTCGTAGTTCGGCCTTTTCTTTGAACCATTGTTCCGATGGTGTCATCAACTTGGGCAGTGGGCCTTGTGGGATACGGTTCTATACCCAGGTGATATACGTCACAGCCTCTTCCCAAAACCTAAAAGACAGGCTGGACTCAGTTAGCAGCATGCGCAATGCATCACCGAGGGTTTTGTGCCATCGTTCTGCTACTCCATTTTGTTGTGGAGTGTAGGGTTCTGTGGACTGATGTTCGACTCCTCTGACCTTCAGTTCCGCTCTTTGTGTACCAAGGAACTCACCACCTCTGTCAGTTCGCACTGTCGTTCATCGGGCAGTGCGCGTGTCAGGGAATTGAATGCTCTCTGGAGCACCCACGCATCAGTGCCCTGGGGCGGTGGAGCTAGGTAGTAATCCTTAAGACCATGCTCCGCCGCCCATGAGAGAAACACATGTTTCCAAGACAGAAAGTCATGCATGCCAAGAGGTGGCGGCGTTAGGTCCTTGTGGGACAATACCCTGCTTAGGTCATCCCACGACATGACTGCAGAGGTTGCACCGGTGGCGGTGCTGCTAGCAACGCTGGCGGTGGTGCCGGTGCCGGTGATAGCTCCGGCATTCGCACCGGCCCCTCCTGGATTAGATGCAGCTGCGCTCGTGCTGCTAGGGAGCCTGTCTAAGCTCTGCTGCCCTCTCGTTGCTGCCAAAGAGAATTTCAGCAGCAATTCCCTGGGCCCGATTTGGGCCCAGGTATCTGCCGCGAGCCATAAGCTCATTTGGGATCGCCTCTCTTGACTTTAGGACGTCGGCCAGGCCTTCCTTGACCTGCACACGTTCCCTCTGGGCCGGGAGACCCCGCCGTCACCCTTGATAGGGGCATGAAGACACTTGGGCTATCTCCCTTACTCCCTTACCCCTTCTAGCGTCACTTCCCTTGCTTCCGCTGCCCCTACTCAGTGTGCGCGGCCTAGGGAAGGGCATTTGACACTCCTAGGGCCGTGCGCGACCTGCTTACGCGGCTGTCGTGCGGCTTTACTGTCGCGCGTCACTCAACCGCCCCCTGTTTTCCTTGGCGCCGCCTTGATTCTCCACCGTCTTGCATCCTATCCGGCTACGAGACCATGAGGTTCTTTGTACGAAGCCATAGCAACTTATGGCTTGTCAAATGGTGAAGCGTGGGGGGGGATAAGCTCAGTTTTGCAAGCGGCCATTGCCAAAACCTATGAAGTAGTGCTAGTAACAAGCCAGCAAGGTCTAACCGGTGATAGCTTAGTATTCGAGCTCCACCCGTGGGCCGGCGAGCGAAGCTCGTTGTTGGCTCAATTGAACCGGGGCAAAAAACCAGAGAAGCCCAAAAATGGGCTCGCAAGGGCATCCGATGCCCGAGGGCATCTTAGACTATGTCAATGTAAAAAACAGCCTACTTTCTGCCTGCCTACAAGCATAGTTTCAAGTCACAAGCAGGTCTGAGTTTGCAAAACCTAAACTATGTCACTTTTTACTTAGAGGCACAAGCAGGTTCTGCGTGAGGGGCTGAGCATGAGGGAAAGCCGTCGGTCTCTGGCGAGGAGGAAAAGGGCCATGCAGTCAAGATGGAGGCGACCACTCGTGCCGAGTGAGGGCATTACGGGCCGTCACGGTGCGTCGCCTCTACTCTCTGCGCCATCATACCATACGCACACACAGCCACCCACGAGAAAAAACATGTACAATGCGAGATTGACAGACGCAACTAGGGTGCAACAAGTGCTCAACTAGGGCACAACAAGAGCGCAACTAGGGCGCAAATAGGGCACAACTAGGGCGCAAGAGGCTGCAAGTACGGTGCAACTAGGCCGCAACTAGGGTGCAACTAGGACGCAAGTAGGGCGCAAGTAGGGCCCAACAAGGGCGTAGCTAGGGAGAAACTAGGGCCCAATAAGGGCACAACCAGGGCATAACTAGTGTCCAAATGAGGCGCAACTAGGGTGCTACTATGACGTAACTAGGATGCAAGTAGGGTATAACTAGGGCACAACTAGGGCGCAACTAGGGCGCAACTAGTGCAAAACTAGGGCGCAACTAGGGCAAAAGTAGGGCGCAACTAGGATGTAAGTCAAACACAACTAGGGCACAGCTAGTGCGCAACTTGGGTGCAACTAGTGCGCAACAAGGGCACAACTAGGGTGCAACTAGGATACAACAAGGGCACAAGTAGGGCACAACTAGGGCACAACTAGGGCGCAACTCTGGTTCAAATAGGGCGCAACTAGTATGGATCTTGGGTGCAACTAGGTTGCAACTAGGGCACAAGTAGGGCGCAACTAGGTTGCAACTAGGGCGCAACTAAGGCGCAACAAGAGTGCAACTAGGGTGCAACTTGTGCCCAACTAGTGTTCAACTCAGGCACAACTTGGGCACAACTAGGGCGCAAGTAGGATACATGTAGCGCGCAACTAGGGTGCAACCAGGACGCAACTAGGGCGCAACTAGGGCAAAACAAGGTGCAACTAGGGCACAACGAGGGCACAACTAGGGCGCAACAAGGGTGTAACTAGGGCGCAACAAGGGCGAAACGAGGTTGGAAATAGGGCGCAACTAGGGTACAAGTAGGGCGCAACTAAGATGCAAGTACGGTGTAGCTAGGGTAAAACTAGGGCACAACTAGGGTGAAAGTAAGGCACAATTCGGGAGCAACTAGTGTGCAACTAGGACTGAACTAGGGTGCAACTAGAGCGCAACTAGGAGGTAAGTGGGGCGTAACTAGGGCACAAGTAGGGCACAAGTATGGCACAACTAGTACACAACTAGTGCACAACTAGGGCAGAAATAGGGCTCAAGTAGGGCGTAACTAGGGTGCAACTATGGCGCAGCTAGAGTACAAGTAGGGCGCAAGTAGGGCGCAACTAGGATGCAACTAGGGCGTAACTAGGACGCAACTACGGCGCAACTAGGGTGCACCTAGGACACAACTAGGGCGCAACTAGGAAGAAACTATGGTGCAAGTAGGGTGCTAGTAGGATGCAACTAGGGCATAACTAGGACACAACTAGTGCGTAACTAGGGTGGGCGTAACTAGGACGTAACTGGAGCACAAGTAGGGCACAAGTAGGGTGCAAGTAGGGGGCTTGTAGGGCGTAACTAGGGCGCAACTAGGACATAACTAGGGCACAAGTAGGGTGCAACCAAAGCACAACTAGGGCGCAAATAGGGCTTAGCTAGTGTCCAACTAAGGTTCATGCAGGGTGCAACTAGGGTGCAAGTAGGGCTTAGTAGGGCGCAACTAAGGCGCAAGTAGGACGTAACTAGGGCGTATCTAGGACTCAACTAGTGCGTAGCTAGTGTCCAACAGAGGCACAAAAAGGATGCAACTAAGGCACAACTAAGGTACAAGCTGGTTCTGACTAGGGCGCAACTACGGCGCAACTAGGGCGCAACTAGAGTTCAACTAGGGTGCAAGTAGGGCCCAACTAGGGCGCAACTAGGAAGCAACTAGGGCACAACTAGGATGCACCTAGGGCAAAACTAGGGTGCACTTAGGTCGTGTTTAGGGTGCAACTAGGACGCAACCAAGGCACAACTAGGGTGCATCTAGGACGCAGCTAAGGCACAACTATGGTGCAACTAGTGCCCAATGGAGGCTCTACTAGGGTGAAACTAGGGCGTAATTAGAACGCAACTCTGGTGCAACAAGGGTACAACTAGGACGCAACTAGGGTACAACTAGGGCGCAAGTAGGGCACAAGTAGGACACAACTAGGGTACAATTAGGGCGCAACCTAGGGCGCAAGTAGGGTGCAAGAAGGGCGCAACTAGGGCGCAACTAAGGCGCAACTAGGGTGCAACTTGTGCGCAACTAGGGTGCAACGAGGGTGCAATGAGGGTGCAACTAGGATGCAACTAGGACACAACTATGACGCAAGTAGTGCGCAAGTAGGACACAACTAGGGCACAACTAGGGCACAACTAGGACGTAACTAGGGCACAAGTAGGGCAAAGTAGGGCACAACTAGGGTGAAACTAGGGTGCAACTAGGGTGCAAGTAGGGCACAAGTAGGGTGCAAGTAGGGCGCAAGTAGGACACAACAAGTTTGAATCTAGGGTGCAAGTAGGTGCAATTAGGGTGTAACTCTGGCAAAACTAGGGTGCAAGTAGGACGCAAGTAGGGTGTAACTAGGGCACCATAAGGGTGTAGCTCGGATGCAGCTAGGGTACAACTGAGGCGCCACTACGGTATAACTAGGGTGCAACTAGGGCATAACTAGGATGCAACTAGGGTGCAAGTAGGGCGGAACGAAGGTGCAATTAGGGTACAGGAAGGCCGCAACTAGAGGGCAACTAGGGTGTAACTAGGGCGCAACTAGGGCGCAACTAGGGCGCCACTAGTGGGCAATGAGGGTGGATGAAGGACACAAGTAGGACCCAACTAGGGTGCAAGTAGGGTGCAAGTAGGGCACAACTAGGTCGAAAACAGGGTGTAACCAGGATGCAACAAGGGCGTAGCTATTGCCCAAGTGAGGCACAACTAGGGTGCAACTAGGGTCCAACTAGGCCGCAAGTAGGGCTCAAATAGGGCACAACTAGGACGCAACTAGGGCGAAGCTAGTGTCCAAGTGAGGCACAAGTAGGTTGCAATTAAAGCGCAAGTAGGCTGGAGTAGGGCACAACTAGGATGCAACTATGGCGCAAGTAGGGTGCAAGTAGTGTGCAAGTAGGGAGCAAGTGGGGCACAACTAGAACACAAGTTGGGTGCAAGTAGGGCGCAAGTAGGGCGCAACTAGGGCGCACCTAGGGTGCAACTAGGGTACAACTAGGGCACAAGTAGGGTGCACGTAGGGCACAAGTAGGGCGCAACTAGGATGCAACTAGGGCGCAAGTAGGAGGCAACCAGGGTACAACTAGGACGCAAGTAGGACGAAACCAGGATGTAACTAGGGTACAACTAGGGAGCGAGTAGGGCGCAAGTACGGACCAAATAGGTTGTAGCTAGGGCGCAACTAGGGCGTGACTAGGTCTCAAGAAGGGCACAACTAGGCCGTATCTAGGGCACAATCAGAAAGCAAGTAGGGAGCAAGTAGGGCGCAACGAGGACAAAACTAGGGCGTAATTAGGGTACAACTACAGTGCAACTAAGGCGCAACTACGACATAACTAGGGCGCTACTAGGGCGTAAGGAGGTTGCAACTAGGGCGCAAGTAGGGCACAAGAAGGGAAGAACTAGGGAGCAACTAGGGCGCAACTAGGGTGCAACTAGCACACAACAAGCATGCAACTAAGTTGCAAAGAGGACACAAGTAGGACACAACATGGGAGCAACTACGGAAAAACTAGGAGGCAAGTAGTGTGCAACTAGGGTGTAACTAGGACGCAACTACGACGCAACTAGGGTGCAAGTAGGGGGCAACTAGGGCGTAACTAGGGTGTAGCTAGGCTGCAACTAGGGTGAACCTAGGGCGTAGCTAGTGCGCAACCGAGGTGCAATTATGGCACAACTAGGGAATAAGTAAGGCGCAAGCAGGGCCCAACGAGGGCATACGTAGGGTGCAGCTAGGACTCAACTAGGGCACAACTAGGGCATAACTAGTGCCCAACTGAGGTGTAACTAGGACGTAACTAAGGCACAACTTGGGCGCAAGTAGTGAGCAACTAGGGTGCAACTAGGTCCCACCTAGGGCACAACTAAGGCGAAACTGGGGTACAAGTAGGGTGTAACTTGGGCACAACTAGGATGCAACTAGTGTGCAACAAAGGCGCAACTAGGGTTTAACTAGGGCACAACTAAGGTGCAAGTAGGATGCAAATAAGGCGCAACTAGGGCGCAACCAGGAAGCATCTATGACACAACTGAGGCGCAACTAGGGTGCAACTAGTGCCCAACGGAGGCGCAACTAGGGTGCAACTAGAGTGCAAGAAGGGCGCAAGTAAGGCGCAACTAGGGAGCTACTAGGTCGATACTAGGGGATAACAAGGGCACAACTAGGGCACAACTAGGGTGCAACTAGGTTGCAACTAGGGTGCAACTAGGGCGTAAGTGGGACACAAGTAGGACGCAACAAGGGCACAACTAGGACGCAACTAGGGCACAACTAGGGTGAAACTAGGGCGCAAGTAAGGTTCAAGAAGGGCACAACTAGGGTACAACTAGAGTGTAACCAGGGCGCAACTAGGGTGTAACTAGGGTGCAACTAAGGTGCAAGTGGGGCGCAACTAGGATGCAACTAGGGCACGACTAGGACGCAAGTAGGACACAAGTAGGGTACAACTAGGACAAAACTAGGGCGTAACTAGGGTGCAACTAGGACGCAACTAGGGCACAAGTAGGGCACAACAAGGGCACAACTAGGACGCAACTAGGGCGCAAGTAGGGCGCAAGTAGGGTGCAACTAGGGTACAAGTAGGGCGCAAGTAGGGTAAAACTAGGGCACAACTAGGGCACAACTACAGTGCAACTTGGACACAAGTAGGACGTAACTAGGGAGCAACTAGGGAGAAAGTAGGGTTCAACTAGGGTGCAACTAGGGCGTAACTAGGGCTCAACTAGGGTGCAATTAGGGTGTAACTAAGGTACAGCTAGGATGCAACTAGGGTGCAACAAAGGCAAAACTAGGGCTTAGCTAGGGTGCAAGTAGGATGCAACTAGGGTGTAACTAGGGCACAACAAGGTTGCACATAGGGGAAAACTAGGGTGTAGCTAAGGCACAACTAGGGTGTAACTAGGGTGTAACTAGGGCACAACTAGGGCACAAGTTGGGTGCAAGTAGGATGCAAGTAGGACATAATTAGGGCGCAACGAGGGCGCAACTAGTGCATAGCTAGTGCTTAAATGAGGTGCAAGTAGATCACAAGTAGGACGCAAGTTGAGCGCAAGTAGGCAACTTGTAGGGCACAACTAGAACATAACTGAGGTACAACTAGGGTGCACCAAGGAAGCAAGTAGGGTACAACTAGGGCAAAACTAGGGTGTAACTAGGGCGCAAGTAGGGTAAAAACAAGGGTTCACCTAGGGCGCAAGTAGGGCATAACTAGGGCACAAATAAGGCGCAACTAGTATGCAACTAGGGCGCAACTATGGCGCAAGTAGGGCACAAGAGGGGCCTAAGTAGGGCACAACTAGGGCGTAACAAGGGCGCAACTAGGGAGGAACTAGGGCACTACTAGGGCGCAAGTGGGCCGCAAGTAGGGCGGAACTAAGGTGTTACTAGAGTGCAACTAGGACACAAGTAGGTCACAAGTAAGGCCCAACAAGGACGTAGCTAGGTTGTAAATAGGGCGCAACAATGGCACAACCAGAGCGTAGCTAGTGATCATATGACGCACAACTAGGGTGCAACTAGGGTGCAACTAGAATGCAAGTAGGATGTAACTAGGGTACAATGAAGGAGAAACTAGGGTGCAACTAGGGCACAACTAGGGCTCAAGTAGGGCGCAACTAGGACGTTCCTAGAGCACAAGTAGGACGTAGCTACTATGCAACTCAGGCGCAATTAAGGTGCAACTAGGGCACAACTAGGGCATAACTAGAGCGCAACTAGGGTGCAGTTAGGGCGTAACTGGGGCACAAGTAAGGTGCAAGAAGGGCACAACTAGGGCGCAACTAGAGTGCAACCAGGGTGCAACTAGGACGTAACTAGGGTGTAACAAGGGCGCAACTAGGGCATAGCTAGTTGGCATAACTAGGGTGTAACAAGGGCATAACTAGGGCGCAAGCAGGGTGCAATGAGGGAAAAACTAAGGTTTAACTAGGGCGCAAGCATGGTACAACTAGGTTGCATCTAGGGAACACCTAGGGTGTAACTGAGGCACAAGTAGGGGGCAACTAGGGCATAACCAGGGCACAACTAGGGTGCAAGTAGGGCGCAAGTAGGATGCAAGTAGGACTCAACTAGGGTGCAACAAGGGCGCAACTAGGGCGAAGCTAGTGCTTAACTAAGGCGCAACTAGGACGCAACTTGGGCGCAAGTAGGCCGCATGTAGGGCGCAACTAGGGTACGACTCGGGTGTAACTAGGACGCACCTAGGGGGAAAGTAGGGTAAAACTAGGACGCAACTAGGATGCAAATGTTGGCCTGAGGGTGAGTGTGCACCCTGGAGGGTCCCTAGCAGTGGCTGGTTCACGCCACCAACTGTTTTTGGAGAGACTGAAACTGTGGAGGCAACTGGTTCCAAGGATGACAGAAAACTGGTCAGAGATTGAGGCAACAGTTTTGGCCTGAATTGACTGGGAATATACACTTGATCAAGGCTCACAAGCAGTGGCATTTTATAGCCACTGATCTAAGCTTTCCAGAACACCAAAGCATGCCAGATTTGAAGCTTCCTAGCAGATTCTATGGCTTCTAGAGTGTCCCTTGGTAGGCTGTCCTTTTCCCACCTAGGAAGGCATTCCTTCCCTCCTCTAGAAGCTTCTGCCCCTTCCTCGATTCCTCAGCTTGCTTCTAGTAGGAGGGAAGGTCTCCAGAAGACCAAGACACCTCTAGATGCCTTGTAGGACAAGTCACCCCTTCTAGAAGGTGTGCCACCTTCCTGGACCCTCACCTGGCCTTCTAGAAACTCAAGGAGGAATTCTAGAGTTTGAGCTAGCTTCCTGGCATCTATTTTTCACCTCCCTTGAGGCAGGGCAGAATTTCATCTTGTGGGACTTGAACCCGGGCCCCTGCCTCTAGAGGTGGAAACCATTAACCACTAAGCCACCTTGGCTTGTCTTTTTGGTGTTCCCTTTTGGAGTCACTCCTGCCATGGTGAGGAGCATCACTCCAACAATCTCCCCCTTGCGCATCACCCATGGCAGTCATCCATGCTCAACCTACAACTGAAGAGCCTTTCTCCTAATGGGAGGCGTGCTCATACTTTATTGCTCCCTCCCACTTAGCGGCATCCTTTTTGTGCAGTGCCTCCTTGAGGCTCCTCTTGCGCGAATCCAGTCCAAATGCCCCTGTCGGCATCGTATCTTTTTGTCCTTATTCGCACACGGCTGCTTGTGCAGGGCTGTTGAGGCGGTTGTTCTTGTTGCTGTCCCCTTTCGGCGCCATCCTCTCCAAGCGCCTGATCCCCCTCTCTTGGAGACCTTGGAGACATCGGTCGACTCCCCGCCTCCACGTCCATCTCCGGTGCTTCGGATTTTTCATCTGAACTGGCCGGAACAAATTCTGCCGGTCGCCCATCCCTCGGGCGATCCTCTCCGGCTGGTGCTGCTGCAAGGACGTCACCCTCATTCACGTCCTTCAGCGTCTCCCCCTAAAGGAGTGGCATCCACTCCTCCCTCTTGGAGAGACCTGCCTCCTTGTCTGTCCAACGGCTTTTTTCGTCGAACGTGACGTCGCGACTCCGCACAATCTGCTGCCTCCTTGGGTCAAAGAGCCGGTACGCCTTGCTTCCGCTCTCATATCCAAGGAAAATACACCGGCGGGTACGCGGGTCCAGCTTGCTCCATCCCTCACGTGCCTGCACCATTGCATGTGCAACACAACCAAA
>SZWC01007404.1:45848-106406 GCA_023375785.1 Penium margaritaceum
GCTCCACATCAGCCACAAACTCTTGCATGCACGCAAGGACCTCACTCTTTGGCTTCATTGGGTAGAGGTAGAGTTTCCGGCTGTGGTCATCGATGAAGGTGACGAAGTAGCGGGCTCCGCCGATGGAGCTCTCAAGCGGTCCACACACATCTGTGTGTACCACGGCCAGTTTTGCCGATGCACGCGTCCCCTTGGCGACAAACGGCTGCCGAGTTGATTTGCCAATGATGCATGGCTCACACACGGCCTCCTTGATTCCATCAAGGCCGCTCATTTGGAGACCCCGCACCACTGCCCTCTTTAGCCATCTCCTTCACTGTCAATGGAGAAAAGTGGCAGAGTCGGCGGTGCCATAGTTCTAGGTCTCCTCCATCCTTGGTTGCAAGATTGGTGGCGTTGGACCCCACCCGGCTACTGAGGATCTTCGCGCGTAGCAGGTACAAGTTGTCCTCCCTCTTGGCATGCGCAATCACCTCACCTTTGCCCTCTTTGCGGATGACGGTCTCCTTCTTTGTGAAGAGCACCTCAAGTCCCTTGTCGGTAAGGCTGACGGAGAGCAGGTTTGACCCAAAGTTGGGCATGTGCAGCACATCATAGATTGTGCTCGTGACAGGTTTTCCATCCACAATTGACTCAATGCGGACGTTACCCTCACCGGCGGCCACCTCTGTTTTTCCATTGGCCACCGTCATGCGTCTCTCCGAGGCGCCGTAGGTGACAAATGCTGCCCTGTTGCATTGCGTGTGGCGGCCTGATCCGGAGTCGATGACGGCAACTCCCGGATCCTTCAAGTTGGTGGAGTTGTCCGCCATAAGGGCCTACTCATCTTTCTTCCTGCCCCGCTACGACCGATCTGTTTTCTTCATGGGACAGTTACGCGCGTAGTGGCCCTCCTTGCCGCAGTTGAAGTACTCCCCCTTTTTGTCACCCTTCTTGGTGCCCTGTTTGGCACCCTTCCACTTGTCGCCTTGGCCTCCACTTTGAGGGTGAACCGTGTAAGCTGAAATTGATGCCGCTGCACTCTCTCGACCGCCACGTCGCATCCACTCATTGCACACGTACTCAGCAACCTTCGGGTACTTCAGCTTGTCGGAAAGCCTGCCACCAAGGACTGTGATCATGGGACTCCAACTGTCTGGCAAGGCCAGAAGGAGGATCATAGCTTGCAACTGAGAGTCGACCTCCCAACCCGTGGCCACGCACTCCGTTGCGAGCGACTCAATCTGCTGCATGATCTCCATGATGTTGTCGCCTTCGTTGGCTCGGAGGGTGACGAGCCGTTTGAAGATGAAGAGCTGATTGGCAAGGTTGCTTGATTGGTAGATGGAGCAGAGTTTTGACCATGCGTCTGCGGCCATGGTGCATCCTTGGATGTGCCCAAGTTGTGGTGGGCATAACGCGGACACAAGGAGCGCCAACGCCTTTTTGTTGCGCTTCTTATATGGCTCCTTCACCTCAGCCGTTGCAGTCTCCGGCGGAGCAGTCTCATCACCTTTAGCAAGCTCAAGCAGTCCCTTGTCGTTGAGGAAGACCTCAAACTGCCACCTCCACAAGGCAAAGCCTGTCCCATCAAACTTAAGGATAGCGCGGCTGCTCTCTTGCTCGCTGGTTGCCATGTCTTGCTGTTGGAAGCGTGAAATCAAACTGGCTTTGAACCCCTTAGAGGCGTGGGTCCGTAACCCTTTGTTGGCCTGAGAGTGAGTGTGCACCCTGGAGGGTCCCTAGCAGTGGCTGGTTCACGCCACCAACTGTTTTTGGAGAGATTGAAACTGTGGAGGCAACTGGTTCCGAGGATGGCAGAAAACTGGTCAAAGATTGAGGCAACAGTTTTGGCCTGAATTGACTGGGAATGTACACTTGATCAAGGCTCACAAGCAGTGGCATTTTATAGCCACTGATCTAAGCTTTCCAGAACACCAAAGCATGCCAGATTTGAAGCTTCCTAGCAGATTCTATGGCTTCTAGAGTGTCCCTTGGTAGGCTGTCCTTTTCCCACCTAGGAAGGCATCCCTTCCCTCCTCTAGAAGCTTCTGCCCCTTCCTAGATTCCTTAGCTTGCTTCTAGTAGGAGAGAAGGTATTCAGAAGACCAAGACACCTCTAGATGCCTTGTAGGACAAGTCACCCCTTCTGGAAGGTGTGCCACCTTCCTGGACCCTCACCTGGCCTTCTAGAAACTCAAGGAGGAATTCTAGAGTTTGAGCTAGCTTCCTGGCATCTATTTTTCACCTCCCTTGAGGCAGGGCAGAATTTCATCTTGTGGGACTTGAACCTGGGCCCCTGCCTCTAGAGGTGGACACCATTAACCACTAAGCTACCTTGGCTTGTCTTTTTGGTGTTCCCTTTTGGAGTCACTCCTGCCATGGTGAGGAGCATCAATCCAACAGCAACTAGGTTGTAAGTAGGACACAAGTACGGTGCAACTAGGTTTCAACGAGGGCACAAGTAGGGCGCAACTAGGGAGCAACTAGGGTACAACTAGGGCGCAAGTAGGCCGCGAGTAGGGCGCAACTAGGGCGTTACTAGAGTGCAACTAGGGTGCAAGTAGGGCGCAACTATGGCCCAACAAGGGCGTAGCCAGGGTGCAACTAGGGCGCAACAATGGCACAACTAGGGCGTAGCTAGTGCCCATATGAGGGGCAACTAGGGCGCGACTAGGGCGCAACAAGGATGCAAGTAGCACGTAACTAGGGCACAACTAATGGGAAACTAGGGCTCAACTAGGGAATAACTAGGGCTCAAGTAGGGCAAAACTAGGACATTGCTAGGGCGCAACTAGGGCGTAGCTATTGCCCAACAAAGGCGCAACTAGGGTGCAACTAGGGCACAACTAGGGCATAACTAGGGTGAAACTAGTGTGCAACTAGGGCGTAACTAAGGCGCAAGTAGGACGCAAGTAGGACACAACTAATGCAAAACTAAGGTGCAACTAGGGCGCAACTAGGGCGCAACTAGGGTGGAACTAGGGCGCAACTAATGCCAAAGCGTGGAGCAACTAAAACGGAACTAGGGTGCAAGTAGGGCGCAACTAGGATGGAACTAGGGCGTAGCTAGGGTGTAACTAGGATGCAACAAGGGTACAACTAGTGCGCAACTATGGAGCAAAGAGGACGCAAGTAGGACGCAACTAGGGCGTAACTAGGGTGCAACTAGGGTGCAACTAGGGTGCAACTAGGGTGCAACAAGGGCGCATCTTGGGCGCAACTAGGACGCAACCGTGGCGCAACTAGGACACAACGAGGGCTGAAGTAGGGCGTAACTAGGACGGAACCAGGGTGAAACTAGGGCGTAACTAGGGCGCAACTTGGGTTCATCCAGGGCACAACTAGAGCACAACTAGGGTGCAATAAGGGCGCAAGTAGGACGCAAGTTGGGCACAACTAGGATGCAACTAGGACGTAACTAAGGTGCATTTAGGATGCACGTAGGAAGCAATTAGGGCGCAACTAGGGCGCAACTAGGGCGTAGCTAGTGCCCAACTAAGGCGTAAGTAGGGCGCAACTAGGGCGCAACTAGGGTTCAAGAAGGACGCAAGCATGGCCCACCTAGGGCGTAGCTCTTGCCCAGCTGAGGTGCTAGTAGTACGCAAGTACGGTGCAGCTAAGGCACCAGTTGGATGGAAGTAGGGCACAAGTAGGGTGAAACTAGGGTGCTTGTAGAGCGCAACAAGGGCGCAACTAGGGCGTAGCTAGCACCCAACTGAGGCACAAGTAGGATGCAACTAGGATGCAGCTAAAATAAAAGCATTCAGAAGTAGGGCGCTAGTAGAACGTAACTAGGGCTGAACAAGGGCGCAACAAGGGTCCAACAAGGGTGCGAGTAGGGCGCAACTAGGGTGAAACTAGGACGAAACTATGGCGCAACTAGGATGCAAGTAGGAAGAAAATATGGCACATCTAGGGTACAACTAGGACGCAACAAGGATGTAGCTATTGCTCAAATGAGGCGCAACTTGGGCGCAGCTAGGGCACAACTAGGGCTTAAGTAGGGCGCAAGTAGGGCATACTTAGGGCGCAACTAGGACACAACTAGGGCTTAGCTAGTGTATAATTGAGTCACAACTAGGGCGCAATTAGGTTACAAGTAGGCCCAAGTAGTGCACAATTAGGGTAAGACTAGGGTGCAACTAGGGCGTAACTTGGGCGCAAGTAGGGTGCAACAAAGGCGCAACTGTCAACCGGCCTGAGGCAAACAGACTAGAAAACAGGGCTAACACAATAGCACCTGCCGTCCGCTCCTAGCATTTCAGCTAGGAGAAGATATCACCCTCAGGATCACGGTTCCACACTGATCAGTTCCTAGGCAATCACTTGCTAGCAACTGTGTCCACTTAACACTTGGTCACTTTCGCGCAAGGTGCTAGTCAAAGACTAACTCCTGGGGCTTAGACCAACNCTTGTTTTCTTGGCCTTTCTCCAGTTTTCTTGTGCTTGCTCCAGTTGTCTTGGGCTTTTTCCGGTTGTCTTGGCCTTGCTCCTGTTGTCTTTGTCAACCGGCCTGAGGCAAACAGACTAGAAAACAGGGCTAACACAATAGCACCTGCCGTCCGCTCCTAGCATTTCAGCTAGGAGAAGATATCACCCTCAGGATCACGGTTCCACACTGATCAGTTCCTAGGCAATCACTTGCTAGCAACTGTGTCCACTTAACACTTGGTCACTTTCGCGCAAGGTGCTAGTCAAAGACTAACTCCTGGGGCTTAGACCAACAAGTGTCTTCTTTATACTGTTCCTTAGTTGGACAACTCTGTGAGGAGCATCTAAGGCCAGATTGTGAAATTAGAATGAGGAATGAGCCTCGTACATATAGTCCTAGGCCTGGCTTCTAAGGTGTGTGGGTAGTGGCACTTTTGGGGTGGTCACTCCACACCACCTCACCAGTCCGCTAATTGGCGCATCCACTGATCGCCAAGTGGCACACTCTTCTCATGCATGGAGGAATGTCTAAGAAACTTCCCCGCTATGGAGGAAGGTAAAAAAACCTCCTGTGCACATCAAGGCTTGATCGTAGGAACTGTTGTCCCTAAGTCCAACATGCTATCCGTTGTGCTACACTTCTGGTGTCTCGCTTGGACTTGCACCACAAACAAAGTTGGGGGACTTACTCCAAGGGAGCAGTGCATGCCCAACCTGTCCATCAAGCCATAGCAGTGGCCATGGGGCATAGAAGAACAACAGCAACTAGGGCACAACTAGGGTGCAACTAGGACGCAAATAATGCGCAAGTAGGGCGCAACTAGAACGCAACTAGGGCGCAACTAGGGTGCAGGTACGGTGCAACTAAGGTGCAACTAGGGCTTAACTAGGATGCAACCAGGGTGCAACTAGGGCGTAGCTAGTGCCCAACTGAGGTGCAAGTATGGGGCAACTAGGGGGCAAGTAGGGCATAAGTAGGGCGAAACTATGGGGCAACTAGGATGCAGCTTGGGCGTAACTAGGGCGCAACTAGGGCGTAGCTAGTGCCCAACTGAGGAGCAACTAGGATGCAACTAGGGCCTAACTAGGGCGCAAGTAGGGTGCCACCAGGTTGCAACTAGGACGCAACTAGGGCGCACCTAGGGTATAAGTAGGGTGAAACTTGGGTACAACTAGGGTACAACTAGGGAACAACTAAGGCGCAACTAGGGTACAACTAGGACGCAACTAGGGTGCAAGCAGGATGCAACTAGGTCGCAATTAGGGCACAACTAAGGCGCAACTAGGAAGCATCTAGGACGCAACTAGGGTGCAACTAGGGTGCAACTAGAGTGCAACTAGAGTGTAACTCGTGTGCAACGAAGGCATAACTAGGGCTCAACTAGAGCGCAAATAGGGCACAACTAGGGAGGAACTAGGGAGGAACTAGGGCAATACTAGGGGTTAACTAGGGTACAACTAGGGTGCAACTAGGGTGCAAGTAGGGCGCAACTAAGACACAACTAGGGCACAACTAGGGTGCAACTAGGGCACAACTAGGGCGCACGTAGGGCACAACTAGGTGGCAACTAGGATGCGACTAGGACACAACAAGGGCGGAAGTAGGACGTAACTAGAGTGCAAGTAGGGCACAACTAGGGCACAACTAGGGCACAACTAGAAGCAACTAGGGCACAACTAGGCCGCAAGCAGGAAACAACTAGAGCGTAACTAGGGTGCAACTAGGGTGCAAGTAGGCCACAAGTAGGTGCAACAAGGGCATGATTGGAGCTCAACTAGGGTATAATTAGGATGTAACTAAGGCACAACTAGGCTACAACTAGGGCGCAACTAGGGTTTAACTAGGTCGCAAGGAGGGTGCAACTAGGGTGCAACTAGGGCACAACAAGGGTGCAACTAGGGGGCCACTAGGGTATAACTAGGGTACAACTAGGGCACAACTAGGGCACAACTAAGGCATAACTAGGGTGCAAGTGGGGTGTAGGTAGGGCGCAAGAAGGACGCAAATAGGGTACAACTAGGGCGCAACTACGGCGCGACTAGGGCATAGCTATTGCCCAATTGAGGCGCAAAAAGGGCACAACCAGGGGGCAAGTAGGATGCAAGTAGTGCACAAGTGAGGCGCAACAAGGATTCAACCAGGGTGTAGCTCGTTCCCAACAAAGGCGCAACTAGGACGCAAGTACGGTACAAGTAGGCCTTATCTAGGGTGCAACTAGGGCACAACTAGGGCGCAACTAGGGCACAACTAGGGCACAAGTAGGGCACAAGTAGGGTGCAACTAGGGTGCGACTAGGGTGCAAGTAGGGCACAAGTAGGGTGCAAGTAGGGTGCAACTAGTGCGCAACTAGGGTGCAACTAGGGCGCAACTAGTGCGCAACTAGGGCACAAGTAGGCCGCAAGTAAGCCACAAGTAGTACACAGCTAGGGCAGAACTAGGGCGCAACTAGGACGAAACTAGAACACAACTAGGGCGCAAGTAGGCCGCAAGTGGGGTGCAACTAGGGCGCAACTAGGGAGCAACTAGGAATAAACTAGGGTGCGACTAGGAGGCAAATAGGACGTATCAAGGACGTAACAAGGGCACAAGTAGGATGCAAGTAGGGAGCAACTAGGGCGCTACTAGGGTACAATTGAGGCACAACTAAAGTACAACTAGGATGCAACTAGTGTCCAACTGGTGCACAACTAGGGTGCAATTAGGGCACAAGTAGGGCGCAAGTATGCCGCAACTAGGGCAAAACTAGGGCACAACTAGGGCACATAGTGCCATAGTTGCGCCCTAGGGTTCAACTAGGGCACAAGTAGGGTGTAGCTAGGGTGCAACTAGGGCACAACTAGAGTGCAAGTAGTACACAACCAGGGTGTAACTAGGGTCGTAACTAGGGTGCGAATAGGGCGCAAGTAGGCACAACTAGGGCGCAGTTATGACACAACTAGGGTGCAACTACGGTGCAAGTAGGGCACAAGTTGGGCGGAACTAGGGTAAAACGAGGGCGCAACTAGGACGCAACTAGGGTGTAACCAGGTCGCAACTAGGGCGCAAACAAGGTGCAACTAGGGCGCAACTAGGGTGCAACGAGGATGCAACTAGGGCGTAACTAGTGTGCAAGTAGAGCGCACCTAGAGCGCGACTATGGCGCAAGTAGGACGCAAGTAGGGGACACCTAGGACGTAACTAGGGTGTAACTTGGGCGTAACTAGGGCACGACAAGGGCGTAACTAGGGTGCAACTAAGGCGCAAGTAAGGCCCAACTAGGGTGCAACTACGATGCAACTCGTGCGCAACTAGGGTGGAACTAAGGTGCAACATGGGAACAACTAGGATAGAACTAGGACGCAGCTAGGGCAAAGCTAGTACCTAACTGAGGCGCAAATAGGATGCAGCTAGGACACATGTAAGGTCCAAGTAGGGTACAACTAGGGCACAACTAAGGTGCAACTTGGACGCAACTTTGGCACAAGTAGGATTCAGCTAGGGCACAAGTAGTGCACAACTAGGGTGCACGTTTGGTGGAATTAGGACGCAACTAGGGAGAACTAGGGCATAACTAGGGCGAAAATAGGGCACAACTAGTGGGCAATTAGGGTGTTACTAGGGCACAACTCGGATGCAACTAGGGCGCGAGTAGGGCGCAAGTAGGGTGCAACTAGGGTGCAACTAGGGCGCAAGAAGGGCAGAACTAGGGTGTAACTGTGGCTCAGGTAGGACACAACTAGGACGCAACTAGGGCACAACAAGGGCGCATCTAGGGCACAAGTATGGTACAGGTATGGCCCAATAAGGGCCTAGTGCCCAACTCAGGCACTAGTAGGGCGGAACTAGGGAGCAGCTAGAGCGGAAGGAGGACCGACGTACGGCGCAAGTAGGGTACAAGTGAGCACAACAAGGGCGTAATTAGGACGCAAGTAGGGCTCAAGTTGGGTGCAACTGGGATGAAACTAGGGCGCAACTAGGGTGGAACTAGGGTACACGTAGGATGCAAGTAAAGCGAACGTGGGGTACAACTAGGTCAAAACTAGGGCACAACTAGGGCATATGTAGTGCGTAAGTAGGGTGTGAGTGGGGTACAACTAAGGCGCAAGTAGGTTCTAAATAAGACGCAACTAGGATGCAACTAGGGTGCAACTAAGATGCAACTAGGGAGCAACTAGGGCACAACTAGGGCATAACTAGGGTGCAAATAGGCCGTAGCTTGTTCCCAACAAAGGTGCAACTAGGGTGCAACTAGGGTGTAACTAGGGAGCAAGTAGGGTACAACTTGGGCGCAACTAGGCCACAACTAGGGTGCAACAAGGACGCAACTAGGGTGCAAGTAGGGTGCAACTAGGGCGCAAGTAGGTTGCAACTAGGACGCAAGTATGGAACAAGAAGGGCCAAACCAGGGTGCAAATTGGATGCTACTTGGGTGCAACTAGGACGCAACTAGGACGCAAGTAGGGCACAACTAGGGCGCAATGAGGGCGCAACAAGGGCGCAAGTAGAGTGCAATTATGGTGCAAGTATGGTCCAACCAGAGCGTAGCTAGTGCCCAAGTGGGATGCAAGTAGGGCATAACTAGGATGCAGCTTGGGCGGAAGTAGGATGGAACAAGGGCGCAAGTAGAGCACCACTAGGGCGTAACTAGTGCGGAACTAGGGTGCAACAAAGGTACACGTAGGGCGTAACTAGGGCAAAACTAGGGTGCAACTACGGATTAACTAGAACACAAGTAGGGTGCAACTAGTGCACAAGTAGGGCACAAGTAGGGTGTAACGAGGGCGCGACTCTGGTGCAACTAGGGCACACCTAGGGTGTGAATAGGATGCAACAAAGAAGCAACTAGGGCGCAACAAAGGCACAACTAGGGCGCAACTAAGGCGCAAGTAGGGCACAACTAGGACACAAATAAGTCGTAACTAGAGTACAACTAGGGCAAAAGAAGGGTTCAAGTACGGCCCAACTAGGGCGTAGCTAGTGTCCAACTGAGGTGCTTGTAGGGAACAATTAGAGTGTAGCTAAGGGAAAAAGTAGGACGGATGTAGGCTGCGAATAGGGCACAACTAGGGCACAATTAGGAAGTAACTAGGGTGCAAATAGGATGCAAAAAGGACACAACTAGGGAAAAACTTGGGTGCAGTTAGGACGAACCTAGGGTGTAAGAAGGGCGCAAATAGGGTGCAACTAGGGTGTAAGAAGGGCGGAACAAGGACACAACTAGGACAAAACTAGGGCGTAGCTAGTGTATAACTGAGGCGCAAGTAGAATGCAACTAGGGCGTAACTAGGGTGCAACTAGAGTGCAATTAGGATGAAACTAGAGTGCAACTAAGGCTTGAGTAGGGAGCAACTAGGGAGCAACTAGGGTGCAAGTAGGGCGTAGCTAGTGCCCAACTGAGGCACAACTAGGGTGCAACTAGGGGGCGACTAGGGCGCACGTAGGGTACAACTAGGACGTAACTAGGGTGCAAGTAGGGTACGACTAGGGCACAACTAGGGCATAAATAGGGCGCAACTAGGGCGCAACTAGGGCGCAAGTAGGGGGCAACTAGGGTACAACTAGGGCACAACTAAGGCGTGATTAAGGTACAACTAGGATGCAACAAGGGCGCAACTAAGGTGCAACTAGTGCATAGGCCCAACAAGGGCACAAGGAGGGCGTAGGTAGGGGGAAAGTAGGGCGCAACTAGAGCGCAAGTAGGACGCAAATCGGGCAAAACGAGCGTGCAGCTAGGAGGCAACTAGGGCGCAACAAGGGCACAACGCGGGTGCAACTAGGACGAAAGTAGGGTGCAACCAGGATGCAATTAGGGCGTAACGAAGGCACAAGTAGGGTGCAACTAGGGTGCAACTAGGGTGCAACCAGGGAACAACTAGGTCACACCTTGGGTGTAACTAAGGCGCAACTAGGGTGCAAGTAGTACACAAGTAGGACGCAACAAGGGCACAACTAGCACACAAGCAGGGTACAACTAGGGAAAAACTAGGGGACAACTAGGATGCAACTAGGGCTCTAGTAGGTTGCAACTAGGGCGCAACTCAGGCGTAACTATGGTGCAAGTTGCATTTGAGTAGGGCGGAACTAGGACGCAACGAGGGCGCAACAAGGGTGCAACTAGGGCGCAACTAGGGTGCAACTAGGGTGCAACTAGGGCACAACTATGGCGCAAGTAGGGTGCAAGTGGGGTGCAACTAGGGAGCAACCAGGGCGTAACTAGGACGTAACTAGGGTGCAACTACGGTGCAACTGGGGCGCAACTAGGGTGCAACTAGGGCACAAGTAGGGTGCATGTACGGCCCAACTAGGACATGGCTAGTGTCCACCTGGGATGCAGCTAGGACGGAAGTAGGACGTAAGAAGGGTGCAACTAGGGTGCAACTAGGGTGCAACTAGGCTACTAGTGGAGTGTAAGTAGGGCAAAAATAGGACAAAACTGGGGTGCAACCACGGCGTAACTAGGGCACAAGAAGGGCGTAACTAGGGCACAGGAAGGGCGCAACTAGGACGCAACGAGAACTCAACTAGGACGTAACTAGGATGCAACTAGGGCGCAACTAGGGTGTAAGTAGGGCTCCACTTGGGCGCAACTAGGGCGCAAGAAGGATGCAAGAAGCATGTAACTAGGACAAAACTAGGGTCCAAATAGGGTGCAACTAGGGCCCAACTAGGGTGCAACTAGGGCGCAACTAGGGCACAACTAAGGCACAACTAGAGTGCAAGTAGGGCGCAGGTAGGGCGCAAGTAGTGCTCAGAAAGGGCACAACTAGGTCGCAACTAGGTTGGAACTTGGGTGCAACTAGTGCGCACCTAGGGAACAACTAGGGTTCAACTAGGGTGCAACTAGGGCCCAACTACGAAGCAAGTAGGATGCAAATAGGTCGGAACTAATGCTCAAATAGAGCACAACAAGGGCGGAACTAGGGCGCAACTAGGGTGCAAGTAGGGCACAACTAGGACGCAACTAGGCCGCAACAAGGGCACAACCTGGGCACAGGTACGGCCCGGGTATGACCCAACTAGGGGGTAGCTAGTGCCCAACTAAGGCGCTAGTAGGGCGGGACTAGGGCGCAGCAAGGGCGGAAGTAGGACGGATGTCCCTCCCAAGTAGGATGCAACTAGGGTGCAACTAGGGCGTATCTAGGGCGCAACTAGAGTGAAAGTAGGGTACAAATAGGGCAAAACTAGAGCGCAACTAGGGCGTAACTAGGGCGCAAGTAGGACGCAAGTAGGGCGCAAGGAGGGTGCAACTAAGGCAAAACTAAGATGCAATGCGGGCGCAAGAAAGGCCCAAGTAGGGCGCAATTATGGCGCAAGTAGGACGCAAATAGGGTGCAGCTAGGATGCAAGCAGGATGCAACTAGGGCGCAACTAGGGCACAAATAGGGCGTGGTTTGTGCCCAAATCAGGCGCAATGAGGGTGTAACTAAGGCGTAACTCAGACGCAAGTAGGGCAAAACTAGGACGCAACTAGGCCAAAAGTAGGGTGCAACTTGGACGCAACTAGGGTGGAAGTAGGGCACAACTAGGGTGGAAGTAGGGTGCAACTGGGATGCAAGAATGGCGCAAGTAGGGCACAACTAGGGTGCAACTTAGGCACAACTAGGGCGCAACTAGGGCGCATCTAGGACGCAACTAGGGCACAACTTGGACAGAACAATTCCGCAACTAGGGCGTAACTAGGGCGCAAGTATGGTACAAGTATGGCCCATTAAGGACGTAGCTAGTGCCCAACTTGGACGTAAGAAGGGCACAAGTAGGACACAACTACGGTGGAAGTAGGACGAACTTAGGGCACAAGTAGGGCACAAGTAGGGTGTAACTAGGGTGTATCTAGGGCGCAACTAGGGTACAACTAGGGCGCATGCAGGGTTCAAGTACGTCCCAACTACGGTGTAGCTAGTGACACACTGAGGCGCTAGTACGGCACAACTTAGGCGCAGCTAGGAAGGAAGAAGGATGGATCTAGGGCGCAAGTAGGGCGCAAGTAGGGTGCAACTAGGGCGTAACTAGGGTGAATCTAGGGTGCAACTAGGGAAATGCTAGGATGCAACTAGGGCGCAACTAGGGCGGAAGTAGGGCGCAAACAGGGTGTAACTAGGTTGCAAGTAGGACACAGCTAGAGCGCAACTATAGCACAGCTAAGGTGTAGCTAGTGCCCAACTGAGGTGCAGCTAGGGTGTAAGTAGGGCGTAATCAAGGCGCAAGTAGGACACAACTAGGGTGCAACTAGGTTGTAACTACGATGCAACAGGGATGTACCTAGGGCAAAATCAGAGTGCAAGTAGGGTACAACAAAGGCGCAACTAGGACACAAATAGGGCGTAGCTGGTGTCCAACTGAGGCGCAACACAAGTGCAACATGGGAGCAACTAGGGTACACGTAGAACACAGCTAGAGTGCAACTAGGCCGCAACTAGGGTGCAACTAGAAAGAAACAAGGGTGCAACTAGGGCACAACTAGGGTGAAAGTAGCGTGCAGCTAGGGCGCAACTAGGGCGCAACTAGGGCGCAACTAGGGCGCAACTAGGACCTTATTAGGGCCCAAATTTGTCGCAACTAGTGTCCAACTGAAGCACAACTAGTGTGCAATTCGGACGTAAGTAGGGCGCAAGTAGGGTGCAACTAGGGCGCAACTTGGGCGCAAGTAGGACAAAGGAAGGGTGCAGCTACGATGAAACTAGGGTACAACTAGGGTGCAACTACGACGAAAGCAGGCCGCAACTAGGGCGCAACTAGGGTGCAACTAGGGCGTAAGTAGGGTGCAACTAGGGCGCAACAAGGGTACAACTAGAGCGTAACTAGAATGCAACTAGGCCGCAATGAGGGCGCAACTAGGGCGCAACTAGGACGCAAGTAGGGCGCAACTAGGGTGCAGGTAGGGTGTAACTAGGGTACAACAAGGATGCAACTAGGGTGCAACTTGGACGTAACTGGGACACAAGTCGGGCACAAATAGGGCACAACTTGGGCGCAACTAGGAAGTAACTAGGGCGTAAGTAGGGTGCAACTAGCATGCAACTAGGGCGTAACTAGGGCGCAACTAGGGTGAAACTAGGATGCAACTAGGACGCAACTAGGGTGAAACTAGGATGTAACTAGGGCGAAAGGAGGGCACAAGGAGGGGGCAAGTAGGGCGCAAGTGGGACGTAACTAGGGCGCAACTAGGAGGCAACTAGGGTGCAACTAGGATGCAACTAGGGCACATCTACGGCGCAACTAGAGGACAACTCAGGCGTAACGAGGGCGCAACTAAGGTGCAACTAGGGTAAAACTTGGGCGCAACTAGGGTATAACCAGAGCACAACAAAGGGCGCAACTAGGACGTAGCCAGTGCCCGAGGGAGGTGCAATTAGGGCGCAACTAGGACGCAACTATGATGCAAGTCAGGCACAACTAGGGCGTGAATTTGACGCTCCTAGGGCGCAACTAGGGTGCAACTAGGGCACAACTATGGCGCAAGTAGGGTGCAAGTATGGCGCAACTAGGGCACACCTATGGTGCAACTAGGACACAACTAGGGTGCAAAAAGGGTGCAAATAGGGTGAACTAGAAAGCAACTAGGGTGCAACTAGGGCTCAAGTTGGGTGCATGTACCGTCCAACTAGGGCAAAGCTAGTGTCCAACTGGGATGCAAGTAGGGCGTAACTAGGATGTAGCTAGGACGGAAGAAGGACGGAAGTAGGGTGCAAGTGGGGCACAACAAGGGTGCAGCTAGAGTGCAACTTGGGTGTAAGCAGGGTGCAACTACAGAAAAACTAGGATGCAACTACGGCTTAACTAGGGAGCAAGTAGGGCACAACTAGGGCGCAACTAGGGTGCAGGTAGGGTGCAACTAGGATGCAAGTAGGGCGCAACTAGGGCGTAACTAGGGCACAACTAGGGTCTAAGTAGGATGCAACTAGGGTTCAACAAGGGAGCAACTAGGTCATAGGTAGGACGTAACTAGGACGCAACTAGGGTGCAACTAGGGTTCCACTAGTTTTGCAACTAGGGCGCTACTAGGCCGGAACTAGGGTGCAACTAGGGTGCCACTAGGGCGCAACTAGGACGCAAGTAGGGCTAAACTAGGGTGTAACTTGGGCACAGCTAGGGTGCAAGTAGGAAACTAGGGCGCAAGTAGGGCGCAATAAGGGTGAAATTTGGGTGCAACTAGGGCGCAACTAGGATGCAAGTAGGGCGCAACTAGGGCACAAGTAGGGTGCAACTAGGGCGCACTTTGGGCGCAACTAGGGCACATCTAGGGCACAACTTGGGCGTAGCCACTGCCCGACTTAAGCACAAGTAGGGCGCAACTAGGGTTCAACTAGGGTACAACTAGGGTGGAAGTAGAGCACAAGTACAGCCCAACTAGGGCGTAGCTAGTGCCCAACTGAGGCACGTAGGATGCAACTAGGGCACGACTAGGGGGGAACTAGGGCGCATGTAGGGTGCAACAAGGGCGCAACTAGGGCGCAATTAGGGCACAACTAGGACGCAACTAGTTTGCAAGTGGGACGTAGCTAGTGCGCAACAGAGGCACAACTAGGGCGCAACTTGGGCACAACTCGGATGCAAGTAGGGCACAATTGAGGAACAACTAGATTGCAACTAGGGCGCAAGTAGGATGCAACAAGGGTGCAACTAGGGCACACGTAGGGTGTAACTAGGGTGCAACTAGGGGGCAACTAGGGCAAAGCTAGTGCCCATCTTAGTTGCAACTAGGGCGCAACTAGGGCGTAACTGAGGTGCAAGTACGGCAGAACGAGGGTCCAACTAGGCCACATCTAGGATGCAACAAGGGTGCAAGTAGGACGCAAGTAGGGTGTAACTCGGGCACAAGCAGGGCGCAACTAGGATGCAAGTAGGGGGCAACTATGGCATCTCTTGTGCCAAATTGAAGCGCAAATAGGGCACAACTAGGGAAAAGCTAGGGCACAAGAAGGGCGCAAATAGGTCGCAACTAGGACGCAACTAGGGTCCAACTAGGGCACAACTAGGACACAAGTAGGGGGCAACTAGGGCGTAACTAGGAGGCAACTAGGGCGCAACTAGGGCTTAACTAGGGTGCAAGTAGGTGCCAACTAGGATGCAACTAGGACACAACTAAGGCACATTTAGAGCATAACTAGGGCGCAACTAGGGTGCAATAAGGGTGCAACAAGTGCACCACTAGTGCCCAACCGAGGCACTACTAGAACGCAACGGGGGCACAAGTAGGACGCAAGTAGGGTGCAACTAGGGTCCAACTAGGGCGCAACTAGGGCGCAACTAGAGCGTAAGTAGGACACATCTAGGACGCAACTAGGGCGTGAGTAGGGTGCAACTAGAGCATAACTAGGACGCAACTAGGGCTCAAGTAGGACGCAAGTAGTGTGCAACTAGAGTGCAACTAGAGTGCAACTAGGGCGCAACTAGGGGGCACCTAGGGTGCAACTAGGGTGAAACCAGGGCGCAAGTAGGGCACAACTAGGGTGCAACCAGGGCTTAACTAGGCGGCAAGCAGGGGCCAAGTAGGGTGCAACTAGGATGTGACTTAGACGCAAGTAGGCTGCAACTAGGGCGCAACTAGGGTGCAAGTATGGTGCAACTAGGCACACGTAGGGCGCAAATAGGGAACAACTAGGGCACAAGTAGGGTGTAAGTAGAATGAAACCAGGGCACAACTAGGGCACAACTAGGGCACAACTAGGATGCAAGTAGGGTAGAACAAAGAAGAAACTAGGGCGCAACTAGGGCGCAAATAGGGCACAAGTAGGGTGCAACTAGGGTGTAACTAGGATGCAACTAGGGCACAACAAGGACGCACCTTGGGTGCAACAAGGGTGCAAGTAGGGCGCAACTAGGGTGCAACTAGGGCACAATTAGGGTGTAACTTGGACACAACTAGGGCGCAACTAGGGTGGAACTAGGACATAAGTAGGGCACAAGTAGGCATAAGTAGGTCGCAACTAGGGTACAACTAGGACGCAACGAGAGCAAAGTACGAAACAACTATGGTGCTACTAGGATGCAACTAGGGTGCAAGAAGGACTTAACTAGGGCATGCCTACTGTCCAACAAAGGCGCAAGTAGGGCACAACTAGGGCACAACTAGGGCACAACTAGGAAGAAGTAGGCTGCAGGTACGGCCCAACGAGGGCGTGGCTAGTGCCCAATTGAGATGTAAGTAGGGCGCAACTAGGGTGCAGCTAGGGCGGAAGTAGGACAAAAGAAGGGCACAACTAGGGCGCAACTAGGGCGCGACTAGGAGGCTAGCAGGGCGCAACTTGGACAAAACTAGGACGCAAATAGGGCGCAACGAGGGCATAACTAGGGTGTAACTAGGACGTAGTTAGCACCAAACTGAGGCGCAACTAGGACGCAACTAGGGTGCAAGTAGGGCACAACTGAGGTGCAATTAGTGCGTAAATAGGGTGCAAGAAGGGTGTAACTAGGGCGCAACTAGGACGCAAGCTGGACACAAATAGGGCGCAACTAGGGCACAAGAAGGACGTAACTAGGACGCAAGTAGGGCGCAACAAGGGCTCAACTAGGGTGCAACTAGGGTGTAACTAGGGTGCAACTAGGGTGCAAGTAGGATGCAACTAGGTTGTAACTAGGGCGCAACTAGGGTGCAACTAGGGCGGACCTATGGCACAACATGTGCCCTAGTGGTGCAACTAAGGTGCAGCTAGTGCGTAAGTAGGGTGCAACTAAGGCGCAACTAGGATGCAACTAGGGTGCAGCTAGTGCGTAACTAAGGTGCAATTAAGGCTCAACCCGGGGGTAACAATGGCGCAACTAGGGCACAACTTGGGTGCAATAGGGCGCAACTGAATTGCAACTAGTGGCGAACTAAGGCGCAACTAGGGCACAACTAGGGCGTGAATAGGAAGCAAGTACGGTGCAACTAATGCCCAACTAGGATGCCACTATGGCACAACTAGGGCGTAACTAGGGTGCAACTAGTGTGCAACTAGGGAGAAAATGGGGCACAAGTAGGGCGTAAAACATGGCACAAGTAGAGTATAACTAGGCCAAAACTAGGGCATCACTAGGACGCAACTAGGTTGTAACTATGGTACAACTGAGGTGCAAGTAGGGTGCAACTAGGGTGCAACTAGGGCATAAGTAGGATGCAAGTAGGAAGCAACTAGGGTGTAACTAGGGTACAATGTGGGTATAACTAGGGCGCAACTAGGGCACATGTTGGGCGCAACGAGGGTGCAACTAGGACATAACAAGGGCACAAGTAAGGTTCAAGTAGGGTACATCTAGGACGTAAGTAGGGCATAACTAGGGTGTAACTAGGGTGCAACTAGGGTGCAACTAGGGTGCAACTAAGGTATAATTGGGGTGACATTGGGGCGCAACGAGGGTGCACCTAGGGTGCAACAAGGGTGCAATACGGGCGCAAGTAGGACGCAACTAGGGTACAACTAGGGTGCAACTTGGAAGTAATGAGATGTAACTAGGATGCAACTAGGGCATAACTAAGGGGAAGCAAGGGCACAAGTAGGGCGCAACTAGGACACAGCCAGGGTGCAACTAGGGCACAAGTAGGGCACAAGTAGGGCATAACTAGGACGCAAGTAGGACGAAACCAGGGCCCAACTAGGGCGCAACTAGGTTGCAACTAGGGCCGACTAGGGAGCAAGTAGGGTACAACTAGGGCGTGACTAGGGTGCAACGAGGACGCAAGTAGAGCATAATTAGGCCGCAACTATGGTGGGACTAGGGCACAACTAGGGTGAAACCAGGGTATAGTTTTGGTGCAAGTAAGATATAACTAGGGTGCTAGTAGGATATAACTTGGGTGAAAAGAGGGTGCAAGTAGGACACAAGTAGGGTGCAGCTAGGACACAAGTAGGACGAAACTAGGGCGGAACTAGGACACAACTAGGGCATAACTAGGGTGCAACTAGGGGGCAAGTAGGATGTACCTAGGGCGCATCTAAGGCGTAGCTAGAGTGTAGCAAGTGCCCAACTGAGGCGCATCTAGAACGCAATTAGGACGCAACTAGGGCATAACTAGGGCGTAACTAGGGCGCAACTAGTGCGCAATTAGGGGGCAAGTAGGGTGTAACTAGGGGAAAACTTGGGCACAAGTAGGCTGAGAATAGGGTGCAAGTAGGCACAACTAGGTCACGACTAGGATACAACTAGGGCGTAACTAGGGCGTAACTAGGGTGTAACTAAGGTGCAACAAGGAAGCAAGTAGGGCACACATAGGATGCAACTAGAGCACAAGTACGGTACAAGTGGAGCACAATTTGGCAACAACTAGGCCGCAACTAGAGACAACTAGGGTGCAACTAGGGTGCAACTAGGGCGCAAGTAGGGTGCAACTTGGATGCAACTAGGGCGCAAGTAGGATGCAAGTAGGGCGCAACTAGGGTGCAAGTAGGTATCAACTAGGGCGCAACTAGGGCACAAATAGGGTGCATTTAGAGCGCAACTAGGGCGCACATAGGGCGCAACTAGGGCAAAACTAGGGTACAACTAGGGCGTAACTTGTGCCAAACTCAGGCGTGACTAGGCCACAACTATGGCACAACTAGGTCACAACTAGGACGTAGATACTGCCCAATTCATACGCAAATAGGACACAAGTGGGACACAACTTGGGCGCAAGTACACCCTAGATGCACCCTAGTAACGCCCTAGATGTACCCTACTTGCACCCAATGTGCACCCCAGTTATACAATAGTTGCGCCCTAATTGCGCTGTAGTTGCGTCCTACTTACCTCCTACTTGTTTCCTAGTTGAGCTCTAGTTGCGCCTCAGTTGGACACTAGTTGCAACCTAGTTATGTCCTAGTTGCACCCTAGTTGTGCCCTAGTTGCGCCTTAGTTGCACCCTTGTTGCACCCTGGTTTCACCCTAATTTTTTCCTAATTGTGCCCTAGTTGTGTCCAAGTTGCGCCCTAGTTGCACCTAGTTATGCTCTAGTTGCGCCCTAAAGGCACCCTTCTTGCGCCCTAATTGCGCCCTAGTTGTGCCTGAGTTGGGCACTAGCCATTTCCTTGTTGCGTCCTTGATGCGCCCTAGCTGTGCATTAATTGCACCATAGATGTGCCCTAGTTGCGCCCTAGTTGTGCCCTAGTTGTGCCTCAATTGGGCACTAGCTATACCCAAGTTGTGCCATAGTTGTGCCCTAGTTGTGCCCTGATTATGCCTCAGTTGGGAATTTTCTCCGCCCTAGTTGCGCCCCAGATATGCCCTAGTTACATCCTAATTGCGCCCTAGCTGCACCCTAGTTACGCCGTAGTTGCGCCATAATTGCACGCTAGTTGTGTCCTACTTGCGTCCTAGCTGCGCCTTACTTGCGTCCTACTTGCACCCTAGTTGCAACCTAGTTGCGTCCTACTTGCACCAAAACTATACCCTAGTTACAACCTAGTTGTGCCCTAGTTGCACCATACTTGCGGCCTAATTGTGCTCTACTTGCATCCTCATTGCGCTCTAGTCACACCCTAATTGTTCCATAGTTACGTCCTAGTTATGCCATAGTTGTGTCCTAGTTGCAACTCAGTTGCACACTAGATATGCCCTAGTTGTGCCAAAGATACGCCCTACTTGTGCCCTAGTTCTGCCCTAGTTGTGCCCTAGTTGCGCACTAGATTTACCCTATTTGTACCCTATTTGCACCCAAGTTTTTCCCTAGTTGTGTCCTTGTTACACCCTTGTTGTGCCCTAGTTACGCCACCCTAATTGCATTTCAGTTGCACCCTAGTTGTGCGCTAGTCACGTCCTACTTGCGCCTTAGTTGCACCCAAGTTGCACCCTAGTTGACCCTAGTCGTGCCCTAGTTGCGCCCTAGTTGTGCCCTAGTAACGCTCTAGTTGCGTCCTACTTGCGACCTAGATGCACACTACTTGCGCCCCAGTTGCACCCTAGTTGCATCCTACTTACGCCCTAGTTGCGCCCAAGTTGCGCACTAGTTGCGCCCTAGTTGCGTCCTGCTTGCACCCTAGTTACGCCCTTGTTTCACCCTTGTTGTACCCTATTTGTGCGCCTGTTGCGCCCTAGTTGTGCCTTAGTTGCGCCCTAGTTGCACCCTACTTGTACCCTACTTGCGTCCTAGTTGCACCCCACATGCGCCCTACCTGCACCTTAATTGCACCCAAGTTGCACCCTAGTTACGCACTACTCACTCCTTGCTTGCTTGCTAGATGCGCCCTAGTTTTGCCCTAGTTGTTCCCTACTTGTGCCCTAATTTCACCCTAGTTGCACCCTACTTGCGTCCTAGTTGCGCCTTAGTTGCACCCTATTTGGGTCCTACTTGCGCCCCACTTGTACCTTAGTTGTCCCCTAGTTGCGCCCTAGTTGCACCCTACTTGCATCCTACTTGCATCCTAGTTGTGTCCTAGTTGCGCCCTAGTTGCGTCCTAGTTGCGCCCTTGTTGCACCGTAGTTGCGCCCTAGTTGTGCCCTAGTTGCGCCCTACTTGTGCACTACTTGCATCCTACTTGCGCCCTAGCTGTGCCCTAGTTGCGCCTCAGTTGGTCACTAGTTACACCCTATTTGCGCCCTAGTTCGACCCTAGTTATGCCTTGGTTGCACCCTAGTTGCGCCTTAGTTGCACCCTACTTGTGCCCTAGGTATGCCTTAGTTGCACCATAGTTGCACCCTATTTGGGCCTTATTTACACCCTAGTTGCACCATACGTGTTTCCTATTTGCACCGTAGTTGCATCTTAGTTGTGTCCTACTTGCATCCTAGTTGCGCCCTAGTTGCACCTCAGTTGCGCCCTACGTGCTCCGTTCACCCTAGTTGCGCCCTAGTTGCCCCTTACTTGGGGACTGGCTAAACCCTAGTTGCACCCTAGTTGTGTCTTGCTTGCGCCCTAGTTCCATCCTGGTTGCGCCCTAGTTGCGCCCTAATTGTGCCCTACTTGTGTCCTACTTGCGCCCTAGTTGCTTTCTACTTGCGCTCTAGTTGTACCCTAGTTGTGCCCTAGTTGAGCCCTAGTTGAGCCTTAGTTCCACCCTAGTTATGCCCTAGTTGTGCCCTAGTTCCACCCTTGTTACGCCGTAGTTGCACCTTAGTTGCGCCCTACTTGCACCCTACTTACACCCTAGTCGCACCATAGTTAAGCAGTAGTTGCATCTCACTTGCACCCAACTTGCGCCCTAGCTATGCCCTATGTGCACTCTACCTAAACCATGGTTGTGCCCTAGTTGTGCCCTAGTTGCACCCTAATTGCGCTCTAGTTATGCCCTAGTTGCACCCTAGTTGCACCCTAATTGCGCCCTAGTTTTGCTTTTCTTCCACCTAGTTGCACCGTAGTTGCGCCCTAGTTACACCCTAGTTGCGCCTTAATTGCATCCTTCTTGCGCCCTACTTTTGCCCTAGTTTCCCCCTAGTTGTGAACAAATTGCGTCCTAGTTGCGCCTTAGTTGTGCCCTGGTCTCGTCCTGATTACGCTCTACTTGCGCCCTACTTGCACCCTTGTTGCAACCTAGTTATGTCCTAATCGCACCCCCAGTGTGCCCTACTTCCGTCCTACTTGTATCATAGCTTCACCACAGTTGCGCCCTACTTGCGCTTCAGTTGAACACTAGCTACGCCCTAGCTGGGCCATGCTTGCGACCTAGGTTTCGCCCTAATTGCGCCCTAGTTGTGCCCTATTTGCATCCTACTTACATCCTACTTACTCCCTAGCTGCGCCTCAGTTGGACACTAGCTACGCCCAAGTCGCGTCCTAGTTGCACCCTAGTTTGTCCTACTTGTGCCCTAGTTTTTTCCTACTTGCGCCTTACTTGCACCCTAGTTACACCCTAGTTTTGCCCTAGTTTTGCCCTAGTTGCACCCTACTTGCACCCTAGTTGCGCCCTGTTGCGACCTAGTTGGGCACTATCTAGGCCCTTGTTGTCCCTAGTTGCGTCCTACTTACAACCTCCTTGCACCCCAGTTGCACCCTGCTTGCGCCCTACTTGCATGTTTGTGCCCTAGTTACGCCCTAGTTTTGCCCTACTTGCGTCCTTCTTGAGTCCTTGATTCGCCCTAGTTGCACGCTAGTTGCGCCCTAGTTGCACCCTACTTGCGCCCTACTTGTGTCCAACTTCCGCCCTAGCTGCATCCTACTTGCGCCCTACTTGCACCTCAGATGGACTCTAGCTACGTCCTAGATGGTCCATAATTACGCCCTACTTACACCCCAGTTGCGCCCTAGTCGTGCCCTAGTTGTACCCTAGTTGCACCTTAGCTGGACACTAGCTACGCCTTTGTTGCGCCCTAGTAGCGCCCTAGTTGCACCCTAGTTGCGCCCTTGTTGCGCCTCAGTTGTGCCATACTTGAGGCCTAGATGCGCCTCAGTTGGACACTAGCTACGCCCTAGTTACCCACCAGTTACGCCCTAGTTGCACCCTAGTTGCGCCCTACTTGCACCCTAGTTGCGCCCTAGATGTTCCCTAGTTGCGTCCTACTTGCACCTCACTTGGACACTAGCTATTCCCCTAGTTGAGCCCTAGTTACGCCCTAGTTACGACCTGGTTATGTCCTAGTTGTGCCCTAGTTGTGGCCTAGTTACTTCTTAGTTGTGCCCTAGTTGGGCTCTAGCTGCACCCTAGTTGCGCCCTACTTGTGCCCTACTTATGCCCTAGTTGGGCCACAGTTGCGCCCTAGCTGCGTCCTAGTTACACTCTCATTACGCTCTACTTGTGCCCTACTTGCGCCCTAGTTATGCCCTAGTTGCACCCAAGTTTTGCCCTCCTTGCGTCTTAGTTACACCCTAGTTGTGCCCTAGTTGCGTCCTTGTTGCGCTCGAGTTGGGTCCTACATGCGCCCTACTTGCATCCTACTTGCGCCCTAGTTGGGCTTTAGTTGGGCATTAGTTACCCCCTAGTTGCGCCCTACTTGTACCGTAGTTGCGACCTAGTTGCACCCTACTTGCGCTCTAGTTATGCCCTAGTTGTGCCGTAGTTACGCCCTAGTTGCACCTTACTTGTGCCCTAGTTACATCGTAGCTGCACTCTAGTTGCGCCCTAGTTACGCCCTACTTGCACCCTACTTGTGCCCTAGTTGCGCCCTAGTTGTGCCCTAGTTGTGCCTCAGTTGGGCGATAGCTACGCCCTAGTTGCATCCTAGTTGCGCCCTACTTGCGCCTTCTTGCGCCCTAGTTGTGCCCTAGTTGTGCCCTTGCTTCACTCTAGGTACGCAAAAGTTGCACCCTAGTTGCGCTCTAGTTGCACCCTAGTTGGGCACTAGATATGCCCTAGTTGTGCCCTAGTTGCGCCCGACTTGCACCCTACTTATGTCCTAGTTACAACCACTTTTGCCATACTTGTATCCTACTTTTGCCCTAGTTTTGCCCTCATTTCACCCTTCTTGCGCCCTATTTGCACCCTTGTTGCAGACTAGTTACGCCCTAGTTGCATCCTACTTGCGCCCTAGTTACGCCCTACGTGCACCCTTCTTGCGTCCTAGTTGCGCACTAGTTGCTCCATACTTGCTCCTTATTTGTGCCCTAGTTGTTCCGTAGTTGTGTCCTACTTGTGCTCTACTTGCGCCCTTCTTGCTCCTTTGTTGTGCCCTAGTTGCATCTTAGTTGGACAATAGTTGGGCTCACGTTGGGCCCTAGTTGCGTCCTAGTTACGCATTACTTCCAACCTAGTTGCGCCTTAGTTTTTCCCTAGTTGTGCCCTAGTTGCGCCCTAGTTGTGCCCTAGTTGCGCCCTAGTTGTGCCCTAGTTGCGTCCTACTTACGCCTTACTTGCGCCCTAGTTTGCCATAGTTGCAACCTAGTAATGTCCCAGTTGCACCCTAAAAGCGCCCTACTTGCGTCCTAGTTGTGCGCTAGTTGCACTCTAGTTGCCTCAGTTCAGCACTAGCTACGCCCTAGTTGCGCCCTAGTTGCACCTTACTTGCGTCCTACTTATTCCCTAGTTAGGCCCTAGTTGCGCCCTACTTGCGCCCTAGTTGTGCCCTAGTTGCACCTCAGTTGTGCCCTAGTTGCACCTCAGTTGTGCCCTACGTGCGTCCTAGTTGCGTCCTCTTTGTGCCCCAGTTGCGCCTCAGTTGGGCACTAGCTATGCCCTAGTTGCACCCTAGTTGTGTCCTAGTTGCGCCCTTCTTGTGCCCTAGTTGCACCCTACTTGCCTCCTACTTGTGTCCTAGTTGTGCCCTAGTTGCGCCCTAGTTTCACTGTGGTTGCGCCCTACTTGCGCCCTAGTTGTGCCCTAGTTGCGCCCTAGTTGCGCCCTAGTTATGCCTCCGTTGGGCACTAGTTACGCCCAAGTTGGACTATACTTGCGTCCTACTTGTGCCCTAGTTGTGTCGTAGTTGTGTTTCAGTTGTGCCCTATTTTCACCTCAGTTGGACACTAGCTACGCTCTAGTTGCGTCCTTGTTGCACCCTAGTTGCGCCCTAGTTGTTTCCTAGTTGTGCCATACTTGAGCACTAGTTATGCTCTAGTTTCGCTCTCGTAGTTTCCTAGTTGCACCCTACTTGCACCCTACTTGCGCCCCACTTGTACCCTAGGTGCGCCCTAGGTGGGCCCTAGTTGTGCCCTAGTTACACCCTACTTGGACCCTAGTTGTGCCTTAGTTACACCCTAGTTGCAACCTTCTTGCGTCCTAGTTGTACCCTAGTTGCACCCTGGTTGTGCACTAGTTGTACCCTAGTTGCACCTCAATTGTGCCTCAATTGTGCCCTAGTTGTGTCCTAGTTGTGCCCTACTTGTGCCTCAGTTGGGCACTAGCTACACCCTAGTTGCACTCTAGTTGTGCCCTTGTTGCGCCCTTCTTGTACCATAGTTGCACCCTACTTGCGTCCTACTTGTGTCCTAGTTCTGCCCTAGTTTTTCCTTGGTTTCACCCAGGTTGCGCCCTACTCGCGCCCTTGTTGTGCTCTAGTTGTACCCTGGTTGCGCCCTAGTTGCGCCTCCGTTGGGCACTAGTGACACCCCAGTTGGGTTGTACTTCTGCCCTACTTGTGCCCAAGTTGCTTCCTAGTTGCGCCCTAGTTTTGCCCTACTTGCGCCTCAGTTGGGCACTAGCTACACCCTAGTTGTGCCCTTGTTGCACCCTAGTTGCACCCTAGTTGTTTCCTTGTTTCGCTCTACTTGAGCACTAGTTGTGCCCTAGTTGCGCCCTAGTATCGCCCTAGTTGCGCCCTAGTATCACCCTAGTTGCGCCCTAGTTGTGCCCTACTTGCGCCCAACTTGTATCCTAGGTGCATCCTAGTTGGGCCCTAGGTGAAAGTAGGGCACAAGTTGTGGCGCGTGCGCTCACTGTTGCTTTGCCTCCACTCTCTGTGTCAGCAGGTCCTGCACACTCATGGCCACAGTGGTGAGCAATCACATATAGAAGAGCATTAACAGAGTTTTCTACATTTGGGGTTGGTCGGCACTGAGGCGGAACTAGGGCACAACTAGGGCGCAACTAGGGCGCAACTAGAGATAAGTTGGACGCAACTAGGGCACAACTAGGGTGCAACTAGGGCGCAACTAGGGTGCAACTAGGACGCAACTACATTGCAGCTACGGAGCAAGTAGGGCGCAAGTAGGGTACCACTAGGGTGCAACTAAGGTGCATCTAGGGCGCAACTAGGGTGCAACTAGGGGGCAATTAGGGCGCAACTAGGGTGTAACAAGGGCGCAACAAGGGTACAAATAGGGCACAACTATGGTCCAACTAGGGTGTATCTAGTGCCTAACTGACGCACTTGCAGGGCACAACTAGGACGCAGCTAGAACGGTAGTAGGAAAGAAGTAGGCCACAAGTAGGGTGCAACTAGGATGCAACTAGGCCGCAAGTATTGTACAAGTAGGATGCAACTAGGGAAAATCTCGGGTGCAATTAGGGCGCAACTAGGGCTTAGTTAGTGTCCACTTGAGGCGCAACTAGGGTGCAACTAAGGTGCAACTAGGGCACAAGTAGGATACAACAAGGGTGCAACTAGGGAGCAACTCAGGTGCAACTAGGGCGCAACTAGGGTGCAACTAGGGCGAAAGTAGGGCACAACTAGGGCACAACTAGAATGTAGATAGTTGCCAACTGAGCACAACAAGAGTACAACTAGGAGGCAAGAAGGGTGGAAGTTGGGAGCAAGTAGGGAAAAACTAGTGCGCAACTAGGGCGCAAGTAGGGTGTAACTAGGGCGCAAGTAGGGCACAACCAGGGTGCAACTAGGGTACAACTAAGGCGCAACTAGGGCGTAACTAGAGCGTAACTAGGACATAACTAGTGCCCAACTGAGGCGCAACAAGGGCGCAAGCAGGGCACAACTAGGGCGGAACTAGGGCCCAAATAGGGTGCAACTAGGGAAAATCTAGTGCGCAAGTAGGGTGCAACTGTCAGAAGAATGGAGGCAGAAGTAGGCGTGTCCGCAGAACCATGCAGAAGTTGTGGGACTCAAGAAAGTGCAGAAGAGTGATGACAAAGGCAGAGAGATGGGAGACAGAGTGTGGAGTTGTCCGAACAGATGATGAGACAGAGATAGGACTGAGAGAGAGTGTCCAGGTACACCAGAGCACGATGAGAGAATGTAGGGGGTAGAAGTCCAGAGTTGATTTGAGGGTGAGAGTTGAGTGAAAGAGAGAAAGTGACGAAGAGAAGAGCTGTGAGTGCAAGAGCTGACGGTGGATGGCGAGGAAGGAATGGACGATAGGCGAGCAGAGCAAGGACAGGGAGACAAAGTCGCGGAACCAAAGGCAAACAGGATGGAAAGACTGTTCTAGGTTAGTTTGATTCAATAAACATCATCGGCTTCTTTCTGCTAGCCTGATGCGGGTAACACACGTCACGTTATTAAAGGATAACTTGATCATTGACTGAACGTTCATGTGACCAAAACACCGTGTGTCAAGGTGGATTGATCCTTGGACCGGAACCATCATTGAGAGAGCTTCATATTCCTCCTTCTCTTGTCAAGCCTTCAATTCTAACAGAAACTAGGGTGCAACTAGGGCGCAAGTAGGGTTAGGTAGGGCACATCTAGGGTGCAGCTAGGGTTAAGGCTGCACACGGTTCCTATCCGCGAATAATCAGAAGGATCCGGATCCGTGCGACGGGTCCTGCACCTGGATCCGGAACCGGGGTAACGGATCCTTGGATTCACGGATCCTTACATTCACGGATCCTGGATCTGGATCCTGGGAGTCATGTACAACGTGTTGTGCTTCTAAACAACGTGGCAGTGCAACGACAATGTCCATCGACGGCTGCCTTTGCCCAAACCATATCCGGCCATCCATGGTGCTGATGATATTATGGGGCTACAGGTGGTTGGTCAGTCGACACATAAGAAGATATGAGACAAATGAACTGTCAAGTTGCCATCTCCAGGCTGGCAACTTGACAGGTTTCACGCGGTTGACATGCATGATGCATGTGCCAGCCACGCAGACGTGTCGCGAAGTAGTTTGCCGGTCCAAAATATGTCGCGCATGTTCAGCTGTTTGATTTCAAATGTGCAAATGAGCGGGCTACACGGATGACTTGAGCCGGAAGTCTAGTCAGGTTTTTTTTATTCAAAATCCCCTCCCTTTGCCATAGGATCCGGGTCAGGATCTGCAGATACAAGCCGGATCCACAATCCTGGATCCGGAACCGCGAATCCGGATCTGAATCCGGATTCACGGGTAGGGTACCGCGGAGCCTAGGATCCGTGTGCAGCCTTAGCTAGGGTGCAACTAGGGCAAAACTAGAGCGCAACTAGAGCGCAAGTAGGGCGCAAGTAGCGCGAAACTAGGGTGCAACTAGGACGCAATTAGGGCATGAATAGAGTGGAACTAGGACAAAACTAAAGTGTACCTAGGGTAAACCTAGGGCGCAACTAGGATACAACTAGAGTGTAACTATGGCACATCTAGGGCGTAACTAGGGCACAACTAGGGCACAACTGGGGCGCAACTAGAACGCAACTAGGATGGAAGAAGGGCACACGTAGGGTATGGCAAGGGCGCAATGGGGCGCAACTAGGGCATAGCCAGTGTCCAACTGAGGTGCAACTAGGGCGCAAGTAGGGCGCAACTAGGGCACAACCACGGTACAACTAGGATGCAACTAGGGCACAGCTAGGGCATAACTAGGGTACAACTAGAGCACAACTAGGGTGTAAGTGGGGCATGACTAGGAAGCAACTAGGATGTAGCTAGTGTCCAACTGTCGCGCAACTAGGGCACAACTAGGGTGCAAGTAGGTTGAAAGTAGGGAGGAACTAGGGTGCAACCAGGGCGCATCTGGAGCGCAACTAGCACACAATCTGGGTACAAGTACGGCCCAGCTAGGGCATAGCTGGTGCCAAGCAAGCTACTAGGGCACAACTAGGGTGCAACTAGGGCCCAACAAGGGCGCGATTAGGGTGCAACTAGGGCATAACTAGGACGTAGCTAGTGCCCAACTGACGTGCACCTAGGACACAACTAGGGTGCAAGTACGGTGAAAGTATGGCACAACTAAGGGACAACTAGGGTGTAACTAGAGCTCAACTAGGGCGCAACTAGGGCGCAACCAGGGTGCAACTAGCGGACAAGCAGGGCGCAACTACAGCTTAACTATGGTGCATCTTTGGCCCAACTAGGTCGCAACTAGGACGCAACTAGGATGCAACTAGGGCACAACTAGTGCCCAACTGAGGCGCAACTGGGGAGTAACTAGGGTGCATGTAGGGAACAAGTAGGGCACAACTAGGGCGCAACTGTGACACAACTATAGCGCAAGTACGGCACAAGTACAGTGGAACTAGGGCACAAATAGGGTAGAAGTAGGGCGCAACTAGCTCGCAACTATGGTACAACTAGGGCGCAACTAGGGCACAACTAGGGTGCAACTAGGGTCAAACTAGAGCAAGACTAGGGCGCAACTAGGACGCAACTAGGATCTAACTAGAGCGCAACTGGGATGCAACTAGGGCGCAACTCGAATGCAGCTAGGGCACAACTAGGGCCCAACTCGAGCGTAACTAGGACGCAACTTTGGCACAAGTAGGGCGCAAGTAGGATACACCTAGGACGCAAGTAGGGTGCAACTAGGACCCAAGTAGGGTGTAATTAGGGCACAAGTAGGGTGCAACTAGGGCATAGCTAGTGTCCAACTGAGGCGCAAGTAGGGCAAAACTAGGGCACAAGTAGGGCGCAACTAGGGCACAACTAGGGCACAACTAGAGCATAGCTAGTATCCAAATGAGGTGCAACTAGGGTACAACTAGGGCGCAAAAAAGGCGCAACTGAGGCGCAACTAGGGCACAAGTAGGACGTAACTAGGGCACAACTATGGGGCAAGCAGGAGGTAACTAGTGTGCAACCAGGGCCCAACTAGGACGTAGCTACGCTCTGTTCGCGCCATAGTGTTACTCCTGTTGTGCCCTACTTGCACCCTACTTGCGTCCTAGTTGTGCCCTAGTTGCACCCTAGTTGTGCCCTAGTTGGGTCCTAGTTGTACCCTAGTTGTGCCCTAGTTGTGCCCTAGTTGTGGCCTTCTAGTGCCCTAGTTGTGCCCTAGTTTCGCCCTACGTGCACTCTAGTTTTTCCCTAGTTGCATCCTACTTGTGCCCTACTTACGTCCTACATCCACCCTACTTCTGCCCTAGTTGCGCCATAGTTGCACCCTACTTGCGCCTCAGTTGGGCACTAGTTGCGCCCTAGTTGCGCCCTAGTTGCACACTAGTTGCATCCTAGTTTTGCCCTGATCACGCCCTACTTCCGCCCTCGTTCCGCCGTAGTTGTGCCCAAGTTGCGTCCTAGGTGCACCCAACTTGCAGTCTACTAGCGTACTACTTTCCCCCTAGTTGCACACTAGTTGTTCTCTAGTTGCACCCTAGTTGCACCCAAGTTACGCCCTAGTTGCGCTCTAGTTGCGTGCTAGTTGCACCCACGTTACGCCCTCCTTGCGCCCTAGTTGCGCCCTAGTTGCGCCATAGTTGCACCCTAGTTGCGCCGTAGTTGCGCCCTAGTTGAGCACTAGTTGCGCCCTAGTTGTGTCCTAGTTCCGTCCTAGTTTCCCCCTACTTGCGCCCTACTTGGACCCTTCTTGCATCCTAGTTGCACCTGAGTTGGGCACTAGTTGTGCCCCAGTTGCATCCTAGTTGCAACCTAGTTTTTCCCTAGTTTCACGTTGGATTTGCATGACTAAATCCCTGGATACGCCCCAGTTGCACCCTGGTTGCGCCCTACTTATGTCGTAGTTGTGCCCTAGTTGCGCCCTATTGTGCCCTGGATGCTCCCTATTTGTGCCCTAGCTGTACCCTAGTTGCGCCTCAGTTGGGCAGGAGCTACTTCTTTATTGCGCCCTAGTAACGTGCTAGTTGCGTCCTACTTTCTCCCTAGTTGCGCCCTAGTTGCGCCCTCATTGGACCCTAGTTACGTCCTACTTGCGACCTAGTTGCGCCCTAGTTGCACCTGTGTTGCGCCTCAGTTGGGCAATTAGGGCACAACTAGGGCTCAAGTAGGGCGCAACATGGGCGCAACCAGGGCGCAACTAGGACAGAACAAGGGTGGAACTGGGGTGCTAGTGGGAAGCAACTAGGGCGCAAAAAGGGCGAAACTAGGGCGCAACCAGGGAACAACTAGGTCCCAACTAGGACGCAACTTAAGTGCAAGTAGGGCTCAACTAGCGTACATCTAGCGTGCACCTCAGGCACAACAAGGGCACAACTAGGACCCAACTAGGGTGCAACTAGGGCGCAACTAGTGCCCAACTGAGGTGCAACTAGGGCGCAACTAGGGTACAAGTAGGGATCAAGTAGGGCGTAACCAGGGTGCAACTAGGGTGCAACTAGTGTGAAACTAGGGCACAACTAGGGCGCAACTAGGGTGCAACTAGGGCGCAAATAAAGCGCAAGTAGGGCGCAACTAGGGTGCAACTAGGGCACAAGTAGGGCGCAACTAGGGCGCACCTATGGTGCAACTACTTCACAACTAGGGTGCAACAAGGACGCAACTAAGACGCAAGTAGGGCACAACTAGGACGCAATTTGAGCGCAACTAGGGTACATGTAGAGCATTATTTGGCCACAACCAGGGCGCAACTAGAGAAAACTAGGACTTAACTAGGGTGTAACTAGGGCACAAGTAGGACGCGACTTGGATGCAACTAGGGTGAAAGTAGGATGCAACTAGGGCGTAGCTAGAGTGTATGTATGGAAAAACTAGGGCGCAAATAGGATGCAACTAGGGCGCACGTAGGGCGCAACTAGGGCACAACTAGGACACAACTAGGGCGTAGTTAGTGCCAAACTGAGGCACAACTAGGGCGCAACTACGGCACAACTAGGGCACAACTAGGATTTAGCTAGTGCCCAACTAACGTGCAACAAGGGAGCAACTAGGGTGCAACAATACAAAGTAGGTTGCAACTAGGGTACAAGTAGGCCCTAGTTAAGCCCTAGTTGTGTCTTATTTGTGCCCTATTTGGGCCCTACCTCCACCTTACTTGCGTTCTACTTGCTCCCTAGTTGTACCCTAGTTGTGTCCTACTTGCGCCCTAGTTGTAACTTAGTTGCGCCCTAGTTGCACCCTAGTTGCGGCCTCATTTGGCTCTACTTGCGTCCTAGTCACACCCTAGTTGTGCCCTCATTGTACCCTACTTGCGCCCTAGTCGGCCCTAGTTGCTTCAAGTTGCTTTCTATTTGGGTCCTACTTGCGACCAAGTTGCACCCTGGTTGCGTCCTACTTGCACCCTACTTGTGCCCTAGTTGCGCCGAAGTTGCATCCTAGTTTCATCCTACTTGCACCCTTGTTTCCCCCTCGTTGTGTCCTAGTTGCATCCTATTTGTACCCAATTGCATCCTAGTCGCACCCTAGTTACATCCTAGTTATGCCCTACTTGCACCCTAGTTGCGCCCTAGTTGCACCCTACTTTAGCCCTACTTGCGCGCTGGTTACACCCTACTTCCACCCTATTTGCACCCTAGTTACGCCATTGTTGTGCCCTCTTTGCGCACAACTTGCGCCCTAGTTGTACCCTAGTTGCACCCTATTTGCGCCCTAGTTATGCCCTAGTTGCATCCTACTTGCGCCCGACTTATGCCCCAGTTGCACCCTCGTTGAACCGTAGTTGTGCTGCACTTGCACCCTACTTGCGCCCTAGTTGCACCCTAGTTGCACCCTAGTTGCGTGCTAGATTTTCCCTAATTGTGCCCTAGTTGTAACCTGCTTGCACCCTACTTGTGCCCTATTTGCCCCTATTTACGTCCTTGTTGTGCCTTAAATACACCCTTATTGCACCCTAGTTGCTCCCTAGTTTTGCTCTAGTTGTACCCTAGTTACGCCCTAGTTGCGCCCTAGTTGCGCCCTATTTGCGCCCTAGTTGCACCCTAGTTGCACCCTACTTGCATCCTACTTGCGTCGTAGTTGTGCCCTAGTTGTGTCTTTGTTGGGCACCATTTGTGACCTAGTTGAGCCCTAGTTGAGCCCTAGTTTTACCCTAGTTACGCCATTGGTTTGCCCTACTTGCGCCCTAGTTGCTTCCTAGATGTGTCTTAGATAGGCCATAGTTGCGCCCTTTTTTCACCCTAGTTGTGCCCTAGTTGCAACCTAGTTGCCTCCTACTTGCACCCTAGTTACACCATAGTTGCGCCCTAGTTGTGCCCTAGTTGCACCCTACATGCATCCTAGTTGTGCCCTAGTTACGCCCTAGTTGTGCCCTACTTGCGTCCAACTTGCACCCTACTTGCGCCCTTTTCGTACCCTACTTGCACCCTTGTTGGGCTCTAATTGTGCCTCAGTTGCACCCTATTTGTGCCCAAGTTGTGCCCTAGATGCACCTCAATTGGATACTAACTACGCCCTTATTGCATCCTAGTTTAGCCCAAGTTGCGCCCTTCTTGCGCCCTACTTGTGCCCTACTTGAGCCCTACTTCCATCCTAGTTGCGCCTTAGTTGCATCCTAGTTGTGGCCCAATTGCGCCCTGCTTGCGTCCTCGTTGCACCCTAGTTGCGCCCTTCATTTGTCTTATTCCTCCCTAGCTACACCCTAGCTATGCCCTACTTGCACCTCAGTAGGGCACTAGCTATGTCCTAGTTGGGCCGTACCTGCGGCCTACTTGCACCCTCGTTGTACCTTACTTGTGCCCTACTTGCGCCCTACTTGCGCCTCAGTTGGGCACTAGGTGCGCCCTAGTTGTGCCCTAGTTATGCCCTAGTTGCGCCCTAGTTGTGCCCTAGTTGTGCCCTAGTTGAATCTTAATTGTACCCTAATTGTGTCCAACTTACACCCTTGTTACCCCCTAGTTGAACCCTAGTTGCGCCCTAGTTGCGCCCTACTTGTTTCCTACTTGCGTCCTAGTTACATCCTAGTTCTGCCCTAATTGTGTTCTAGTTGCACCATTATAATACCTTCGTTGCACCCTAGTTGCGCCCTAGTTGCACCCTAGTTGTACCCTAGTTGCGCCCTACTTGCGATCTAGTTGCACCCTAGTTGCGCCCATGTTGCGCCCTAGTTGCGCCTTAGTTACACCCTAGTAGCACCCTATTTACGCCCTACTTGTGCCCTACTTGCACCCTACTTGTACCCTAGTTGTGTCCTAGTTGCGCCCTACTTGCACCCAATTTGCGCCCTAGTTGTACCCTAGTTGTTCCCCAACTGCATTCTCCTTACGACCTACTTGTGCCCTTGTTGTGCACTACTTGCCCCCTGCTTATGCCCTAGTTGAACCCTAGTTGCACCCTAGTTGCATCCTGCTTGTGCCCTAGTTGCACCCTACTTGTGTCTTTGTTGCACCCTAGTTGCACCCTACTCGTCCCATACTTGCATCCTCGTTGCGCCCTAGTTTCACCTTAGTTGAGCCCTCATTGTACCCTGGTTGCACCATAGTTGCACCCTAGATGTGCCTTAGTTTTTCCCTAGTTGCACCCGAGTTGCGCCCTAGTTGCATCCTACTTGCGCCGTAGTTGCATGCTAGTTACACCCTAGTTGCGCCGTACTCTCGTCCTAGTTGTGCCCTAGTTGATTCCTAGTTGTGCCTTAGTTACGCCCTAGTAGTGCCCTAGTTGCACCCTAGTTGTGTTTTAGTTGCACCTTACTTGGGCCCTAGTTGTGCCCTAGCTGCGCCCTAGTTGCACCCTAGTTGCACTCTAGTTGTACCCTAGTTACGCCCTAGTTGTGCCCTACTTGGGTCCTAGTTGCGCCCTAGTTGCGCCCTAGTTGCGCCCTAGTTGCGCCCTAGTTACGACGTAGTTGCGCCCTACTTTTGCCCTAGTTGTGCCCTAGTTGTATCCTAGTAGCGCCTGAGTTGGGCATTAGCTACGCCCTAGCTGCGCCCCAGTAGCGTCGTAGTTGTGACGTCCTTGCACCCTATGTGTGTCCTACTTGTATCCTAGTTGCATCCTAGTTGTGTCCTGGTTCCCTGCTAATTCTCCCCTGCTTGTACCCTAGTTGCGCCCTAGTTGCGCCCTAGTTGCGCCCTAGTTGCGCCTCAATTGGACGCTAGCTTGGCAGTAGTTGTGCCCTAGTTGCGCCCTAGTTGTGCCCTAGTTGCACCCGGCTTGCACCCTAGGTATACCCTAGTTGCGTCCGACTTGTGCCCTAGTTACACCCCAGTTGCACCTCAGTTGTACCCTACTTGCAAACGAGTTGCGCCCGAGTTGCGCCCTAGTTGCGCATCGGTTGCGCACTAGCTACAACCTAGTTGTGTCTTAGCTGTGTCCTTGCTGTGCCATAGTTGTGCCCTACTTGCGCCCTACTTGCGCCCTACTTGCGCACTAGTTGCGTCCTAGTTATGCCCTAGTTTTGTTCTATTTGCATCCTACGTGCACCCTAATTGTGCCCTACTTGCACTCTACTTGTGCCCTAGTTATGCCCTACTCGCGCCCTACTTCCGTTCTACTTCCCCCCTAGCCGTGCACTAGTTGTGTCCTTCTTGTGCCTCAGTGGAGCACAAGCTATGCCCTAGTTGGGTTGCACTTATGTCCTACTTGAACCCTTGTTGTGCCCTACTTATGCTTCAGTTGGATTCTAACTACACCCTAGCTATGCCCTAGATGTGCCCTAGTGGTGCCTTAGTTGTGTCCTAGTTGCACCCTGCTTGTGCCCTAGTTGCGCCCTAGTTGCATCCTAGTTGCCCTCTATTTGCGCCCTACTTGCATCCTATTTGCACCCTACTTGTGCCCTAGTTGTGCCCTAGTTGCGCCCTTGTTGCACCTTAGTTGTGCTCTAGTTGCGCCCTAGTTGAGCCCTACTTGGGCCCTACTTGTGCCCTAGTTGCACCCTAGTAGTGCACTAGTTGCGCCCTGGTTGCGCCCTAGTTGCGTCCTAGTTGTAGCCTAGATGCACCCTAGTTGCACCCTAGTTGCATCCTAGTTTCGTCCATACACACTACTTGTACCCTAATTGCACCCTAGTTACACCCTAGTTGCACCCTAGTTGTGCCCTAGTTGCACCCTAGTTACGCCCTACTTGTGCCCTACTTACGTCCTACATGCACCATAGTTATGACTTAGTTCCACCCTCATTTTGCCCTAGTTGCACCCTAGTTCCAGCCTACATGCACCCTACTTGCGCCCTTGTTGCGCCCTAGTTATGTCATCGTTGCGCCCTATTTGCGTCCTAGTTATACCATAGTTCCGGCCTGGTTACATTCTAGTTGGACCCTACTTGCGTCCTAGTTGCACCCTAGTTGCGCCCTAGTTGCCCCTCAGTCGGGCACTAGCTATGCCCTAACTGTGCCCTAGTTATGCCGTATTTGTATCATAGTTGTGCCCTTGTTGTTCTCTACTTGCACCCTAATTGTGCCCTTGTTGCGCCCTAGTTGTACCCTAGTTGCGCCCTTATTGCGCCCTACTTGCGCCCTAGTTGCGGCCTAGTTGTGCCCTAGTTGGGCCTCAGTTGGGCACTAGCTACGTCCTAGTTGCGCCCTAGTTGCATCCTAGTTGCACCCTACTTGCGCCTTAGTTGCACCATAGTTGCACCCTACTTGCCCCTAGTTGCGCCCTAGTTGCGCCTCAGTTGCACCCTTTTGTGCCGTAGTTGCAGTCTAGTTACGCACGAGTTGCACCTGAGTTGGGCGCTAGCTAAGTCCTGGCTGCGTCCGAATTGCACTCCAGTTTCTCCCTATTTGCACCTTAGTTGTTCCCCACTTGCACCTTACTTACGTCCTAGTTGCGCCCTAGTTGCGCCTTACCTTTGTCCTAGTTACACCATACTTCTGTCCTAGCTGCGCCCTAGGTGTGTCCTAGTTGTGCCCTGGCAACGCACTACTTGCATCCTACTTCCGCCCTACTTCTGCCCTTGGTGAACCCTAGTTGCAACCTATTTGCGTCTCAATTGGGCAGTAGTTACGCCCTAGCTGGGCCGCACTTGTGCCCTACGTCATATGCTCTACATGGGTGTGCAACATACGTATGGATGATTTTTCTTGATCTTGGGTTGGTTGACACTGAGGCGGAACAAGGGCAGAACTAGGGCACAACTAGGGCGCAACTAGGGCGCAACTAGGGCGCAATTAGGACACAAGTAGGGCGCAACTAGTGCGCAACTAGGGCGCAACTAGGCCGCAACTAGGGCGCAACTAGGAAACAACTACGTCACAACTACAATGCAAGTAGGGCGCAATCAAGGTACAACTAGGGTGCAACTAGGGCGCAACTAGGGGACAACTAGGGCACAACTATGGTGCAAGTAGGGCGCAACTAAGGCGCAACCAGGGTGCAACTAAGGTGTAAGTAGGGCCCAACTAATGCCCAACTGATGCAGAAATAGGGCACAATTAGGACGCAGCTAGAACAGAAGTAGGAAGGAAGTAGGACACAAGTAGGGTGCAAGTAGGACGCAACAAGGGCACAAGTAGTGGGCAAGTAGGATGCAACTAGGGCATAACTTAGGCGCAACTAGGGTGCAACTAGAGCGCAACTAGGGCACAAGTAGCGCACAAGTAGGGCGCAACTCAGGCGCAAGTAGGACGCAACTAGGGTGCAACTACGATGCAACTAGGGCATAGCTAGTGTTCAGCTGAGGCGCAACTAGGACGCAACTAGGACGCAAGAAGGATGCAACAAGGGCGCAACTAGGGTACAACTAGGGTGCAACTAAGGCGTAACTAGGGCACAAGTAGGGCGCAACTTGGGCACAACTAAGGCACAACTAGGACGTATCTAGTGCCCAGCTGAGTGCAACTAGAGCGCAACAAGGGCGCAAATAGGGCGCAAGTAGGGAACAACTAGGGCCTAGCTAGGGTGCAACTAAGGCACAAATACGGTGCAACTAGGGCGCAACTAGGGCGTAAGTAGGGCGTAACTACGGCGCAACTATGGCACAACTAAGGCACAACTAGGGTACAAATAGGGAAAAACTAGGACTTAACTAGTGCCCAAATGAGGTGCAACTAAGGCACAAGTAGGACAAAACTAGGGCGCAACTAGGGTGCAAGTAGGCTGCAGCTGTTAGAAGAATTGAGGCAGTAGTGGACATGTCGGCAGAACCAGGTAGAAGTAGTGGGACTTGAGAAAGTGCAGGGGAGTGATGACAAAGACAGTGAGCTGTGAGATAGAGTGTGGAGTCAGCTGGAACAGACAATGAGACAGAGTGTCCAGGTAGACCAGAGCACGATGAGAGAATGTCGGACATAGAATTCCAGAGTTGATGTAATGGTTAGAGCTGAGTGAAAGAGTAAAAGTGACGGAGAGAAGAGCAATGAGTGTGAGAGCTGACGGTGGATGGTAAGGAGGGAATGGACGATAGGCGAGTAGAGTGAGGACAGGGAGAAAAAGCTGCGGAACCAAAGGCGCACACGATAGAAAGACTGTTCTGGGTTGATTTGAGTGAATGAACATCCTCGGTAATACATAGGCAGAACATGACAAATCTTGGCGAGCAATGGCTCCTTTCTGCTAGCCAGATGCCGGTGACACATTTCACGTTACTAGGAGATAACTTGATTGTTGAATGAATGGTCATGTGACCAAAACACCACGTGTCAAGGTGGTTTGATCCTTGAACCGGAGTCATTATTGAAAAAGCTTGATATTTCTCCTCCTCTTTTCAAGCCTTCAATTCTAGCACAAACTAGGGTGCAACTAGGCCACAACTAGGGTGCAAGTAGGGCGCAAGTAGGATGCAACTAGGATGCAACTAGGGTGCAACTAGGGTGCAACTAGGGCGCAACTAGAGCACAACAAGGGCGCAATTAGGGCGCAAGTAGGACGCAAGTAGGGCGCAACTAGGGCATAACGAGGGCGCAACTAGGGCGTAACTAGAGAATTAGGGAAAAACTAGGGTAAAACTAGGGAAACACTAGGGTACAACAAGGACACAACTAGGGCACAAATAGGGCGCATCTAGGGCGCTACGAGGACACAACTAGGGCGCAACTAGGGCAAAAATAGAGCGTAACTAGGACGCAAGTAGGACGCAAGTAGGGTTCAACTAGGGCGTAGCCAGGGTGCAACTAGAGGTAGCTAGTGTCCAACTGAGATGCAACTAGGACACAACTAGGGCGCAAGTAGGGCGCAACTAGGGCACAACTAGGACACAACTAGGAAGCAACTAGGACGCAACTAGGGCACAACTAGGGTGCAACTAAGGTACAACTAGGGCACTACTAGGGCGTAAAAAAGTGCGTAACTCGGAAGGAACCAGGACACAGCTAGTGTCCAACTGAGGCGCAACTAGGGCGCAACTAGGGTGCAAAAAGGGTGAAAGTAGGACGCAACTAGGGCGTAAGAAGGGCACAACTAGGGCGCAACTAAGGCGCAAGTAGGGCGCAAGTACGGCCCAACTAGGGCGTAGCTAGTGCCCAACTAGCTATTAGGGTGCAACTAGGGTGCAACCAGGGCACAACTGGGGCACAAGTAGGGTGCAACTAGGGCGCAACTAGGAGGTAGCTTGTGCCCAACTGAGGCGTACCTAGGGCACAACTAGGGTGCAAGTAGGGTGAAAGTACATCGCAACTAGGGCACAACTAGGGTAAAACTAGGGTGCAACTAGTGCGCAACTAGGGCGCAACAAAGGGGCAAGTAGGGCGCAACTAGGGCGCAACTAGGGTGGAACTAAGGTGCAAGTAGGGCACAACTAGGTCGCAACTAAGACACAACAAGGGCACAAATAGTGCTCATCTGAGGCGCAACTGGGACGCAACAAGGGTGCAAGTAGGGCACACACAAGGCGAAACTAGGGCGCAACTAGGACGCAACAATGGCATAACTAGGACGCAAGTATGGTGCAACTAGGGTACAAGTAGAGCGCAAGTAGAGCACACGTAGAGCACAACTAGATCGCAACTAGGGCATAACTAGGGTACAACTAGGGTCCAACTAGGGCAAAACTAGGGGAAAACTAGGACTCAACTAGGGTGCAACTAGGGCAAAACTAGGGAACAACTAGGGCGCCTCTAGGGCGCAACTAGGGCACAACTAGGGTGCAACTAAGGTGCAACTATGGCAAAACTAGGGCGCAACTAGGGCGCAAGAAGAACGCAAGTAGGCCGCAAATAGGGCACAACTAGGATGCGAATAGACCATAACTAAGAGGCAACTAGGGTGCAACTACGGTACAACCAGGGTGCAACTAGGATGCAACTAGGGCGCAAATAGGGCGTAGCTAGTGCCCAAGTGAGGCACAAGAAGGACGCAACTAGGGCCTAACTAGGATGCAAGTAGGATGCAAGTACGGCTTAACTAGGGCGTAGCTAGTGTCCAACTAGCAAGTAGGGTGCTAGTAGGGCGTAGCTAGGGTGGAAGTAGGATGGAAGTAGGACACAAGTAGGATGCAACTAGGGCGCAACTAGAGCACAACTGGGGCGCAACTTGGGCTCAAGTAGGGTGCAACCAGGGCAAAACTAAGGCATAAGTAGGGTGCAACTAGGGTGCACGAAGGGCACAACTAGGGCACAACTACGGTACAGCTAGGGTGAAACTAGGGCGCAACTAGGGCATAGCTAGTTCCCAACTGAAGCGCAAGTATCGCGTAACTAGGGTGCAAGTAGGGTGCAACTAGGGTGCAACTAGGGCACAACTACGGCGTTACTAAGGCGTAGCTAGTGCCTAACTGAGGAGCATGGGCTCAACTAGGGTTCAATGAGGACGCAATAGAGGTGCAACTAGAGTGCAACTAGGGTGCAAGTAGGGCGTAACTAGGGCACGACTATGGGGCAAGTAGTGTGTAACTAGGGTGCAACAAGGGCGTAAATAGGGTGTAGCTAGTGCCCAACTGAGGTGCAACTAGGGCGCAAGTAGGGCGCAACTAAGTCGTAAATAGAGCGTAACTAGGGTGCAACTATGGCACAAGTAGGACAAACTAGGGCGCAACTAGAGCACAACTGGGGTGTAACTAGGCCGTAGCTAGGGTGCAAGTAGGGCTCAACTAGGGCACAACTAGTGTGCAACTAGGTCACAACTACGATGCCACTAGTGCACAAGTAGGGTGCAAGTAGGTTGCAAATAGTTCCCAACTGAGATACAACCGGGGCGCAACCAGGGTGCAAGTAGGGTGCAAGTAAGGTGCAACTAGGGTGCAACTAGGGCACAAGTAGGGTACAACTAGGGTATAACTTGGGAATAACTAGGGCACAACAAAGGCGCAACTAGGACACAAGTAGGGCGTAGCTAGGGAAGAACTAGGGCGCAACTAGGGAGCAACTAGGGCGCAATTAGGCACAACCAGTGCACAGCTAGGGTGCAACTAGGGCGTAACTAGGGTGCAACCAGGGCGCAACCAGGAAACAAGTGGGGCACAAGCAGGAAACAACTAGAACGCACCAAGGTTACAAGTTGAGGGAAAATTGGCCACAACTAGGGGGCAACTAGAGACAACTAGGGTGCAACTAGGGTGCAACTAGGGTGCTACTAGGATGCAACTAGGGTGCAAGTAGGATGAAAATAGGGCACACCTAGGGTGCAAGTAGGGCCCAACTAGGTTGCAACTAGGGCACAAATGGGCCGCAAGTAGGGCACATATAGGGCACAACTAGGGCACAACAAGGGCACAACTGAGGCGTAGCTAGTGCCAAACTAAGGCGTAACTAGGACACAACTAGGGCGCAACTAGATTACAACTAGGATATAGCTAGTGCCCAACTGACACGCAACTAGGGCGCAAGTAGGGCACAACTAAGACGCAAGTAGGTCCTAGTTACACCCTAGTTACACCCTTGTTGCACCCTTCTTACACCCTAGGCATCCCATAGTTGCGCCCTAGTTGCGCCCTAGTTGCACCCTCTTTGCGCTCTAGTTGCACCCTAGTTGCATCATACTTGCCTTTTAATTGAGTCCTAGTTGCGCTCTAGTTGCGCCTCAGTTGGGCACTATTTGCAACCTAGTTCCGCCCTAGTTACACACTAGTTGTGCCCTATTTGCACCTTAGTTGCACCCTTGTTGCAGTTAAGTTGCACCTTACTTCCACCCTAATTATGCCCTAGTTGTGTCCAAGTTGCACCCTTGTTGTATCCTAGTTATGCTCTAGTTGCGCCCTACTGGAGCCCTTCTTCCACCCTAGTTGTATCTCAGTTTGGCACTGTCAATGCGCCGGATCGCAACGGTCTAAAAAGCGGGTCCCGACATGGGAGGCCGCCAACCGCTCTTGGTATTGCAACCAAGATAACATATCACCCTCGAATGAGGAATCCACACTTTAGGTTCATTTGGTTTGCAACCTCACAAAGTCCGCATGTTGGTCTTTAGTGTCTACCTTTGGTTGGACACTCTGTGAGGAGTCTCAAAGGCAAGAAATGTAAATGGATGCATGCAAGGTACAAGCTTTTATACTTGCAGAGCTTTGCTAAGGCTTTTGCTTGTAGTGGCTCCACTGGAGCCAACCTCAACCTACAGTCCTACTTGGCGCGTCCTTAGACCACCAAGTGTCATCCTCAAGGCAGGCTCTAGTAAGCTTCCTAGGAGTTTCCTGTCCTAGTTTGGGCCACAAAGAAAATTGCGGCCGTCGCGGGGTTTGAACCCGCACCCTCTCGTTTGAGACTCCTATGCCTATTCAACCAAGCCAAAAAGGTATAGTTCCTATGATGAGCCACAGGGCACATACCCATTATGGGTAGTGCATTCCTGGCCCATCTTAGAACAGACCAAGGGGACGTAATCCATAAAGTAGTGCATGCCTTGTCTGTACGTGTGGCTAGCCAGTTAGGCAATGGACAAGGTGCATAGTATTTCAACAAATCTCTCCCTTGCACCTCTCTCCATCTGTCGCTTACTCGGCTCCATCAATGCCTTAGGGCTCACCCTTCCTGTACCGCACTCCTCGTGCCAGATCCACGAATGCCTGCATAATGCAAGTCGATCTCCAACGGTTTGGTCATGCAGACGGTAAGCATACTCTTTGATCCGTAGTGCTGCAAGTCCACCACGTTCTTCATGACCAGGTCATGTGAGTAGTGGTAACGTATGTTGATGTGCTTCGTTCGCCGGGAGATGATCTCGTCTTCAGCCATCGAGATGGCGCTCATGTTGTCCACGTATACGACCGTGGCATCCTTCTGTGGCACTGTCATTTTGCAAAGCAGGCTGCGCAGCCATTGAGTCTCCTTGCACACCTCAGACAGAGTAACGTACTCCGCCTCACCCATGGACACGGAAACACAATCTTGCTTCCTGATGGCCCATGAGATGGCAACGCCATTCAAGATGCACACGTATCCAAAGGTGGATTTCCTATCGTGGAGATTTCCTCCCCAGTCAGCGTCAGTGTAGCACTTCAGGCAAAGGGGGTCCGTTCCTTCTTGGCCTCCAAGGACAAGGCCTATGTGACGTGTCTTCTGCAGGTAACGCAAAATGCGCTTGACTGCCTGCCAATGTTGTGGCCCAGGGTTGGCAACAAATGTACTCACTTGTCCCACAACATAGCAGATGTCCGGACGAGTCCCTACCATGGCGTGCATGATGTTGTCCACGGCGGACTGGTTGGGGATGTCTTGCATCTCCCTTTGTTATGCTTTGTTGCTTGGTGACATGGAGGCCTTCAGCTTTTTATCGGTCGTCATTGGGGTGCTGACAGGTTTGCAGTCTTCCATGTGGTAGCGCTTTAGTACCTCACCGATGTATTTGATTTGGTCGAGTTTGATGGTGCCTGCTACTTGGTTGTAGTGGATGGCAATCCCAAGGTAGTACTCAAGAGGACCCATGTCCTTCATCTTGAACCTTTTGTTGAGTTCAGACTTCAGCTCATCCTACAGCTCGACCGAAGACGAGTAGATGATCAGATCATCCACGTACAACACAACGAGAATCAGCCCTCTCCCATCATCACGCACGTACATGCTCAGGTCGTTCTGGCAATGCGCGAAGGAGAGGCCGGTCATGGAACCGTCCATCTCTTTGTACCACATCCTTGGGGCCTGTTTCAGCCAGTAGAGCAATTTCACCAACTTGCACACCTTGCCCATGGGAGCTTTGACTCCTTCGGGCATCTCCATCAACACTTCCTTGTCAAGCTTCCCACAAAGAAAAGCTGTCTTGACGTCCATCTGGTGTATCTTCAGGTTCTTTGCGACTGCAATTCCAAGGAGAGAGCGGATGGAGGCAAAGGTCACGACGGGTGCGAACGTCTCATCGTACTCGGAGCCTGGGCGTTGAGAGAACTCCTTAGCCACTACCCTTGCCTTGAACTTGTCGATGATGTTTTCTTGCTTCTTCTTCACTCAGAGGACCCACTTGGATCCCACCACGTGGGCCTTGTGGGGTCTATCCACTAGCACCCACGTGCCATTCTCGGCAATGGACACGAGCTTGCTGCCCACTGCCTCCTTCCACTTGGCCGCATCTAGGCCATTCATCGCCTCCGCCACTGTGGATGGCTCTCCCTGAGCCATGCATGACCAGCTCAGGCCAGTCCAATCGTCCCCATATCGCAAAGGTGCTCTCTTTGGTCACAAATTGCGCCAGGGTAGTGGTGCGGCTTCTTGCTATGGTGCTGGTGCTTCCATAGGTGGTGGTTTGTCGTTGTCGTCGTCGTCGTCAGAAGAGTCATCAGACTCCAGACTCGGAAGTCCCGAACGCCTCGGTATCCGCGTCCATGTCAGATGGTGCGTCATCCTCCACAGCTGCCTTCCCATTCCCACCACCTACTAGCAAAGTGAGCCAGCTGTCGGGTGCTTGGTCTCTGGACTCAAGCAACACTATCCACTCTCCCGCTTTGGGAGCGAGGTTCGGGTCCAGCAGCTCTCTCTTTTCAAGGGTGCGTTCGTAAAACACAACATCGCAGCTCCTCACGCGCTTGCCTTCTACCTGGTCTCAAAGCCGATAGGCTTTGTGTGATGTGTTGTACCCAATCATGATGCACTTCCTGAAACGTGCGTCAACCTTGCCTCCACCTTCTCCGGATTGGATCTTCACCCATGCAGTTGACCCAAACACCTTCAGATGAGATGCGTTGGGTTTCTTTCCCGACCATGCTTCCTGTGGCGTCTTCAGCTGCTTGTCCTGATCCTTTCCACGCTTCCGTAAGGCGGTCGCTGGTGTGAGGTTCAAGAGGTAGCAAGCCGTTGTTGCTGCTTCAGTCCAAAAGCGAGGTGGGAGCTTGGCGTCGAAGAGCATGCTTCGCACCATGCCAAGCAGGGTCTGGTTCATTCTCTTGGCAACACCGTTGCTTTGGGGGTTGTAAGGGGTGGTTTTCTTGTGGCGGATGCCATGATGCTTGAGCCAAGGCTTGCATGCCTCGTACTCACCCCCGTTGTCACTTCGGAGCGTCTTCACATTCTTGGACGTTTGCCGCTCCACCATGGCGACGAACTCAAGGAGCTTCTCCTTGACCTCTCCCTTTGTTTTGAGGAAGTAGATCCACAACTTGCGGCTGTGGTCATCAATGGAGGTCAGGTAGTACTTGCTTCCTCCGTTAGACGGTGTGCGGAAGGATCCACACACGTCACTATGTATCAGCTCCAAGACATGCTTTGCTCGTTGACCTCCTCTCCCAAACGGCTTCTTCTTTGCCTTCGCTTGGAGGCATAGATCACACAATGTACACCCTTCGCCATGCTTCATGGTGCACCCTTCCATTCCTCGGACTACCTCTTGCTCCTGCATTTTTTGCAGCATGCTGTTGCCCATGTGGCCAAATCGCCGCTGCTACATTTCAGCATCTGTGTCCTTTGTTGATGTGGCAGCCGCAATGGTTGCCGGTGGTGCATCCTTTGGCTCCGGTGCCACTGTCTTGGTGGCACATGAGAGTCCCTCATCCGACACCTTGGTGACTTTGGTTTGAAGCATGTAGAGGTCGTCCACTCTTAGAACTTGAAGCATGAGGTCATCTTTGGTGTACAAAATCTGGATGTCCTCGTTTTTTAGGGCCACCGCTTCCTTGTTGGTGAACACCACTATCATGTTGTTGTCGGTGATTTGTGAGACGGACAGCAAGTTGACTGCGAAAGAGGGCATGTACACCACCTTTTGAAGGTTGACCGCCTTCTCCGCACCGTTCACGTTGAACGTGATCACCTTGTCCCCTTTGCCCCTGGCTTGGACGACGCCGCCGTTTGCACACTTGATGCGCATGACAGATTCGGCCATGGAGACAAATCCACCCTTCTCTTTTGATGAGTGGTGGTTGGTGTTCGAGTCAAGGGCGAATGTCCCGGGCCTAAGGATCGCTGCGCAGTTCATGGACAACCCCCTAGCCATCATGTTGGTGAGCTCCTTCTTCTCCTTTCCACCTTTGTTCCCGCCTTCTTTCTTGGGACTACGGCAGTCCCTAGCCCAGTGCCTAGCCTTGCCACAATTGTGACAGTTGCCAGGCTTCTTGGAACTCTTCCCACCACCATTGCCTTTTCCTCCACCGCCACCGCTTCTGTTGTTGCCTTGACTGGAGCGAGACCTTGCGCCTTGTCCACCGAAGCGAGAGGCATAGGCTGAGATGTTTGCCTCACTGCCATCGCGTCGCATGGACTCGTTGCGGACGTGTTCGGCGATAGCCTCGTACGTCAGATCTGCCTCCTTCCAACCGCCAAATACGGTGATCAAGGACCCCCAGCTTTCCGGCAGCGCCATTAGAAGGATCATGGCATGCATGTTGGAGTCGAGATTCCATTCCATTTGTTGGACCTCCTGCAACCCATTGTCGAATGACTGCAAAAATGCTGGTATCGATTCTCCTTTGCTCACCCTCATGGATATCAACCTTTGGAACATGAAGAGTTGGTTTGCTAGGGCGTTAAACTGATGCACGCATGAGAGCTTTGCATAGGCCTCGGCAGCCAACGTGCATCCTGTGATGTGGGAGTGTTGAGCTTCATTGATAGACGTCACAAGAATGGCGAGAGCCATTTTGTTTTTCATCGTCCATGCTGCAAGGTCAGCCACATGCGTTGTCACCATCGTATTGGCGGGTGCTTTCTTGGTCCCTTTTAGGATGTCGAGGTAGCCACACACGGTCATGACAATCTAAAACTGCCATTTCCAGAAGGGAAAACCTGTCCCCGTGAATTTGGACATACCCGTCTGAAGGCCGGCTTGAGTCGGATCCGCCATTTCCTGCAGTTTCTCGTCTCCTCTACTTTGCTGCTACTGTGCTTCGTTAAGGGCGATGAGGATGATGAGGCTGCTGACTGCGACTGTTGTCAAATGTGCAGTTGGTTCCGTTACATACCCCTCCCGCCGATGATCGTCTAAGGTGATGGTGCCGTCGTGAGAGAACGGACTCGGGGTCGTACCATCTTCTAAAAAAGGGTAGAGCTTAATCCCATTGGGCCTCAATGGTCTTGTCCAACACGGACAGAGCTGTTTCTCGTCCCCTAGTCTGCCACTTGCGCCCACCCTTACCTGAAGAAGCCGATGGAGCCGATGGAGCAGATTGGAGCCGTCCGATCTTTGTGTACCTGTTGTACCTGTGCGCCCTGCAAGACCACGCGCTAGTCGGTCATGGAAGTGTGCCTTAGAAGCAGAAGTGTGGGTCCATAACCCTTTGTCAATGCGTCGGATAGTAACGGTCTAGAAAACGACATGGGAGGACGCCAACCGCTCTTGGTATTACAACCAAGATAACATATCACCCTCGAACGAGGGATCCAAACTTTAGGTTCGTTTGGTTTGCAACCTTACAAAGTCCGCATGTTGGTCTTTAGTGTCTACCTTTGGTTGGACACTCTGTGAGGAATCTCAAAGGCAAGAACTGTAAATGGATGCATGCAAGGTACAAGCTTTTATACTTGCAGAGCTTTGCTAAAGGTTCTGCTTGTAGTGGCTCCACTGGAGCCAACCTCAACCTACAGTCCTACTTGGCGCGTCCTTAGACCGCCAAGTGTCATTCTCAAGGCAGGCTCTAGTAAGCTTCCTAGGAGTTTCTTGTCCCAGTTTGGGCCACAAAGAAAATTGCGGCCGTCGCGGGGTTTGAACCCGCGACCTCGCGATTGAGACTCCGGTGCCTATTCAACCAAGCCAAAAAGGTATGGTTCCTATGATGAGCCACATAGTACATACCCATTATGGGCGGGGCATTCCTGGTCCATCTTAGAACAAACCAAGGGGACATAATCCATAGGGCAGTGCATGCCTTGTGTGTATGTGTGGCTAGCCAGCTAGGCAGTGGACATGGTGCATACTATTTCAACAGGCACTAGCTACGTCCTAGTTGTATCCTAGTTTTGCCCTAGTTGTGCCTTACATGCACCCTAGTTCCGCCCTAGTTGCGCCCTACTTGGACACTGGTTAACCCCTAGAAATTCCGAAGTTGCGCCTCAGTTGGGCACTACCTACGCCCTAGTTGCGCCATAGTTTCACGCTAGTAGTGCCCTAGATGGGCCAGAGTTGGGCACTTGCTACACCCTAGTTTTGCCCTAGATGCGCCCTAGTTGTATCCTAATTGTTTCCTAGTTGCGCCCATGTTACGCCCTAGTTGCGCCTTAGTTGGACCCAAGTTGCATCCTTATTGCATCCTAGATGCACCCCACTTGCATCCTACTCGCACCCTAGTTGCACCCTAGTTGCGTCCTACTTGCACCAAATCTATACCCTAGTTGCACACTATTTGCGCCCTATTTGTACAATGTTTGCGACCTAATTGTGCTCTACTTGTGTCCTCCTTGCACCCTAGTTGTGCCCTAGTTGTGCCCTAGTTGCGCTCTAGTTATGCCCTAGTTGTTCCCTTGTTGCGCCTCAGTTGGACACTAGCTACGCCCTAGTTATGCCATAGTTGCCCTCTACTTGCGCCCTAGTTGCACCCTAGTTGCACACCAGATTCACCACATTTGTGCCCTATTTGCACCCTAGTTGTGCCCTAGTTGTGCCCTTGTTGCACCCTACTTGTGCCCTAGTTGTGTCATAGTTGCACCCTACTTGCGCACTAGTTGCATCCTAGTTTCACCCTAGTTGCACCATAGTTGCATCCTACTTGCGCCCAAGTTGCGCTCGAGTTGCACCCTAGTTGCACCCTAGTTGCGCCCTAGTTCCGTCCTAGTGGTGCCCTAGTTGCGCCCTAGTTGCGTCCTACTTGTGCCCAAGATTCACCCTAATTGCGCCCTAGTTGCACCGTAGTTTCACCATACTTGCGCCCTAGTGGCTCCCTAGTTGCGCACTAGTTGCGCCCTAGTTGTGTCCTACTTGCGCCCTAGTTGCACCCTAGGTACACACTAGTTGCACCATACTTGCACCCTAGTTGTGCCCTAGTTGCGCCTTACTTGCTTCCTAGTTGTGCCCTACTTCTACTCTACTTGTGTCCTAGTCGCACCCCACATGCGCCCTACTTGCACCCTGTTTGCGCCCTAGTTGCACCCTAGTTCTGCCCTACTTGCGCCCTAGTTACGCCCTTGTTGCGGGCTATTTGCGTCCTAGTTGGGCCTTTGTTGTACCCAGCTTGGGCCCTAGTTGTGCCCTAGTTGCGCCCTAGTTTCGCCCTAGTTGTTCCCTACTTGTGTCCTAGTTGTGCCCTAGTTGCAGCCTAGTTGCGCCCTAGTTGTGCCCTAGTTGCACCCTAGTTGGATCCTACTTGCACCTTACATACGCCCTAGCTGTGCCCTAGTTGTGCCCTAGTTGCGCCCTAGTTGTTCTCTACTTGTACCCTAGTTACGCCCTAGCTACACCCTAGTTGTGCCCTAGTTGCGCCCTACTTGCACCCTAGTTGAGCCCTTCTTGCATCCTACTTGTGCCCTAGTTGTGGCCTAGTTGCGTCCTAGTTGCGCCCTACTTGCGTCATAGTTGTGTCCTAATTGCGCCCTAGCTGCGTCCTAGTTTCGCCCTACTTGCGCCTTCTTGCGCCCTAGTTGTGTCCTTGCGTCCTAGTTACGCCCTTGCTTCGTCCTAGGAACGCTATAGTTGCACCCTAGTTATGCCCTAATTGTACCCTAGTTGGGCACTAGATATGCCCTAGTTTTGCCCTAGTTACGCCCGACTTGCATCCTACTTATGTCCTACTTGCACCCTACTTGCGCCTACTTGCACCCTAGTTTTGCCCTAGTTTTGCCCTAGTATTACCCTTCTTGCACCCTACTTGTACCCTAGTTGCACACTAGTTGCGCCCTAGTTGCGTCCTAGTTGAGCCCTAGTTGTGCCCTGTTTTCGCCCTACTTGCGCCCTGGTTACACCCTAGTTGCGCCATAATTGCTCTTTAGTTGTTCCCTAGTTGCACCACAGTTGTGCCCTAGTTTTGCCTTAGTTCCGTCCTAGTTGTCCCCTAGCTACGCCATACTTGAGCCCTCCTTGCGCCCTAGTTGTCCCCTAGTTGCACCCTACTTGCGCCCTACTTTTGCCCTAGTTGCATTCTAGTTGCGCCCTAGTTGTACCTTAGTTGCGCCCTCGTTGGGCTGTAGTTGCACCCTAGTTACACCCTAGTTTTGTTCTACTTTCCCTTCTTACGCTCTACTTGCTCCCTAGTTGTGTCCTAGTTGCGTCTTAGTTGGACACTAGTTGCGCTCAAGTTGGACCCTAGCAGCACCCTAGTTGTGCATTAGTTGCACCCTAGTTGCATCCTAGTTGTGCCCTAGTTGCACCCTGGTTGCGTCCTACTTGCGCCCTAGTTGCGATCCTAGTCACGCCTTACTCTCACCCTAGTTGCGCCGTAGTTGCAACCTAGTTGAGCCCTATTTGCACCCTAAAGGCGCCCTCCTTGCATCCTCGTTGCGCCCTAGTTGCACTCTAGTTGCGCCTCAGTTTGGCACGAGCTACGCCCTAGTTACCTCCTAGTTGTGCCCTACTTGCGCCCTACTTCAGCCCTTGTTACGCCCTAGTTACGAACTACTTGCGCCCTAGTTGTGCTCTAGTTGTACCTCAGTTGTGCCCTAGTTGTGCCCTTGTTGCGTCCTAGTTACGCCCTAGTCACTCCTCATTTGGGCACTAGCTATGCCCTAGTTTCACCCTAGGAGTACCCCGGTTGTGCCATTCTTGCGCCCTAGTTATACTCTACTTATGTCCTACTTGTTTCCTAGTTGTGCCCTAGTTGTGCCCTAGTATCACCCTAGTTACGCCCTAATCACACCCTGGTTGTGCCGTAGTTGTGCCCTAGTTACACCCTAGTTTCATCCTACTTCCATCCTTATTCTCCCATAGCTGCACCCTAGTTGCGCCCTACTTGCGCCTCTGTTCGGCACTAGGTACGCCCTCGTTGGGCTTTACTTGCATCCTATTTGTGCCCTAGTTACGCCCTAGTTGTGCCCTATGTGTGTCCTACTTGCGCCTCAGCTAAGCACTAGCTACGCCCTAGTTGTGCCCTAGTTGCACCCTAGTTGCGTCCTAGTTGTTTCCTAGTGGTGCCCTACTTGAGCCCTAGTTACGTCCTAGTTGGGTCCTAGTAGTTCCCTAGTTGCGCCCTACTTGCACCCTACTTTTGCCCGACTTGTATCCTAGGTGGGCCCTAGTTGCACCTTAGTTGCGCCCTAGTTGCACCCTAGTTGTGCCCTAGGTACACCGTAGTTGCACCCTAGTTACCCTCTGGATGTGCCCTATTTGCATCCTCGTTGTGTCCTAGTTACGCCCAACTTGTGCCCTGCTTGTTCCCTACTTGCGGCCTACTTGCGCCCTAGTTGCGCCCTAGTTGCGCCTCAGTTGGGAACCAGCTACGCCCAAGTTGTACCCTAGTTGCGCGCTACTTCCTCCCTAGTTGCACCCTAGTAGTATCCTAGTTTTGCCCTAGTTGAGTCCTAGTTGCACCCTAGTTGCGCCCTAGATGCGCCCTACTTGGGACCTAGTTGGGCCCTAGTTTTGCCCTAGTTGTGCCTCAGTTAAGCACTAGATATGCCCTATTTGCGCGCTAAGTATGCCCTTGTTGCGCCCTTCTCGCGCCCTAGTTGTTCCCTACTTGCACCGTACTTTTGCCCTAGTTACACTTTTAATACATCCTAGTTTCACGCTTATTGCGCCTTACCCACGCCCTAGCTGCCTCCTAGTTACGTCCTGATTGCGCCCTAGTTACGTCCTAGTTGCATCCTTCTTCCGTCCTACTTCCGCCCTAGTTACGCCCTAGTTGCGCCCTAATCTCTCCTTTGTTGGGCCCTAGCTACGCCCTAGTTGGGCCATACTTGTGACCTACTTGTGCCCTAGTTGCGCCCTAGTTGTGTCCTATTTGTGCCTTCCTTGCGTCCTAGTTGCACCCTAGTTGTGCCCTAGTTGCGTCCTAGTTGCTCCCAAGTGGTGATCTCGTTGTGTCCTAGTTGTGCCCTAGCTGCATCGTGGTTGCACCCTAGTTCCATCCTAGTTGCGCCCTAGTTGTACCCTACTTGTGCCCTTCTTGCACACATTTTGCACCCTAGTTATGACCTAGTTGTGCCATTCTTGTACCCTAGTTGCACCCTTCTTGCACCCTATTTTCTCACTCCTTACACCCTACTTGCCCCCTAGTTGCCTTCTAGTTGCGCCTCAATTGGGCACTAGCTACGCCCTAGTTGCGCTCTAGTTGTGCACTAGTTGTACCCTAGTTGTGCCTTAGTTGCACCCTAGTTGCGCCATAGTTGCGCCCTGGTTGCACCCTAGTTGCATCTCAGTTGCGCCCTAGATGTGTCCTAGTTACGTCCTAGTTGCGTCCTTGTTGCGTCATAGTTTCACCCTAGTTGCACCCTAGTTGTAGCCCAATTACGCCTTAGTCGAGCACTAGCTACGCCCTTCTTACGTCCTAGTCTCGCCCTAGTTACACCCTAGTAGGGCGCAACAAAGGCGTAATCATGCTCTAGTTGCGCCCTACTTGCACCCTACTTATGCCGTAATCGTGCCCTAGTTGCATCCTAGTTTTGTCCTCATTGCCTCCTACTTGCGTCCTAGTTGCACCCTAGTTGCGCCCTAGTTGCAGTCAAGCTACAGCCTGCTTCCGTCCTACTTCCGTCCTAGCTACACCCTAGTTGTAGCCTAATTCCACCTCAGTTGGGCACTAGCTACGCCCTAGTTGGGCCGTCTTTGTGTCCTAGTTGCGCCCTAGGTACGCCCTGTTTACACCCTAGTTGCGCCTAATTGCGCCCTAGTTGCACCTTAGTTGTGCCCTAGATGTGCCCTAGTTTCCGCCTTAGTTGCGCTGAAGTCGGGGACTAGCTACCTCCTAATTGCACCCTCGTTGTGTCCTATTTGCACCCTAATTACTCCCCAGTTGCGGCCTAGATGAATGTAACTTGCACCCTAGTTGCACCCTAGCTATGCCCTTGTTGCGCTCTAGTTGCACCCTAGTTGCACCCTACTTGCACCCTACTTATGCCCTCGTTGCACCCTAGTTACGCCCTAGTTGCACCCTAGTTGCTTCCTACTTGCGCCCTTCTTGTGCCCTAGTTCCGTCCTAGTTGCTCCCTAGTTGCAACCTAGTTGCACCCTAGTTGCGCCCTAGTTGCGCCATACTTACGCCCTAGTTGCACCATATTTCCGCCCTACTTACCCCGTAGTTGCGCCATAATTACGCCCTAGTTGCGCCCTTCTTGTGCCCTAGTTGCATCCTAGTTGCGTCCTAGTTGTGCCCTTGTTGCGCCCTAGGTACGCCCTTCTTTCGCCCTACTTGCACCTCAATTCCACCCTGGTTGCGCCCTATTTGCACCCTAGTTGCGTCCTAGTTGCATCCTAGTTGCGTCCTAGTTGCACCCTCGTTGCGCCCTAGTTGCATCCTAGTTGCTCCCTACTTGCGCCCTAGTTGCACCCTACTTGTACCCTGCTTACACCCTACTTTTGTCCTAGTTGCGCCCTAGTTGCGCCCTAGTTTTACCCTAGTTGCGCCCTACTTGCACCCTAGTTAAGTTCTACTTGTCTCCTAGTTGCACCCTAGTAACGCCCCACTTGCGTCCTACTTCCGTCCTACTTCTGCCCTAGCTACGCCCTAAATGCACCCTACTTGCGCCTCTGTTGGGCACTAGATACGTCCTAGTCTGGCCGTACTTGCACCCTACTTGCACCCTACTTGAGACCTAGATGCGGTTGTGCCCTACATGACCCCTAGTTGCACCCTAGTTGTGTCCTAGTTGCGCCCTTTTTGCATCCAAGTTGCACCCTAGTTGCACCCAAGTTGCACCCTAGTTGTGCGCTTCTTGCTCCCTACTTACGAACAAGTTGCGCCCTAGTTATGTCTTACTTGCGCCTAGGTTGCGTCCTGGTTGCGCCCTAGTTTTCCCCTGCTTGCGCCCTACTTGTGTCCCAGTTGTACCCTAGTTGTGCCTTTGTTGGACACTAGCTATGCCCTAGTTGTGCCCTAGTTGCATCCTTGTTGCACCCTAGTTGCGCCTTAGTTGCACCCTAGTTGCACCTTAGTTGTGCCCTAGTCTCACCCTAGTAATACCCTAGTTTTGCCTTAGTTGCGCCCATGTTGCACCCTAGTTGTGCCGTAGTTTCGCCCTAGTTGCGCCCTAGTTGTACCCAGTTGTGCCCTAGTTTCGTCCTCCTTGCGCCCTTGTTACGCCCTAGTTGCACCCTATCTGCGCCCTAGTTGTGCCCTAGTCGTGCTCTACTTGCGTTACAGTTGCGTCCTAGTTGCGCCCTTGTTGTGCCTCAATGAGGCTTTAGCTACACCCTAATTGCACCCTATTTGTTCCCTAGTTGCACTTTACTTGTGCCTTAGTTACACCCTAGTTGTGCCCTAGATGCTTCCTAGCTGCGCCCTAGTTGTACCCTAGTTTCGCCCTAGTTGCGCCCTAGTTGCCCTTAGTTGGCCACTAGCTACGCCCTAGTTGTGCCTCAGTTGCACCGTGGTTGTGCCCTACTTGCGTCCTAGTTGCACCCTACTTGCACCATGCATGCGCCGTAGTTGCGCCCTAGTAACTCACAAGTTTCGCCCTAGTTGCGTCCTACTTGCACTCAAGTTGTGTCGTAATTCTTTCCTAGTTGCACCCTACTTGCGGCCTACTTCCATTTTCTTCTGCCCAAGCTGCACCGTGGTTGCACCCTACTTGCACCACAATAGAGCATTATCTACGCCTTAGTTGGACCGTACTCCCGTCCTAGTTGCGCCCTGGTTGTGCCCTGGTTGCGCCGGTTGCACCCTAGTTCTTCCCTAGTTGCACCCTAGTTGCACCATAGTTGGTCCCTAGTTTCGCCTCAGTGGGGCACTAGCTACGCCCTAGTTGAACCCTGTTTCTGCCCTATTTGCGCCCTAATTGTAGCCTAGCATGCTGTCAATTGCACCCAACTTCCCCCTAGTTTTGCCTCAGTTGCGTCCTAGTTGCGCCCTCCTTGCACCCTGCTTGCACTCAAGTTGCACCCTAGTTGCATCCTAGTTGCGCTAAAGTTCCGTCCTACTTGCGGCCAAGTTGTGCCTTAGTTGTGACATAGTTGCGCCCTAGTTGCTCCGGATCTCCACCCTACTTGCACCCTAGTTGCGTCCTATTTCCGCCCTACTTACGCTCTAGTTACGCCTTAGTTGTACCCTAGTTCCATCCCAGTTGCCTCCTAGTTGCCCCCTAGTTCCACCCAACTTGCAACCTACTTACGCCCTAATTGCGTCCTAGTTGCGCCCTAGTTGCACCCTACTTGTGGCCAAGTTACGCCCTAGTTGCATCCTAGTTCTACCATTGGTGGACCCTAGTTACAACCTAGTTGTGCCCTTCTGGCGCCCTAGTTGCGCCCTACCTACGTCCTAGTTGCGCCGTAGTTGCACCCTAGTTGCGCCCTGCTAATGTGCTAGTTGTGCCCTAGTTGCACCCAAGTTAAGCCCTAGTTGTATTCTAGTTGCACCCTTGCTGCGCCTAGATGTACCCTTGTTGCACCCTACTTGTGCCCTACTTGCGCCCTTCTTGCGCCCTAGTTGCATGTCAGTCGAGTTACGTCCTAGTTGCACCCTAGTTGCACCCTAGTTGCGCCTTACTTGCGCCCTAGTTGTACCCTAGTTGCGTCCTAGTTGTATCCTAGCTGTGTTCTAGTTGTGATGTAGTTGTGTCCTAGTCACACCCTAGTTGCGCCCTAGTTGCGCCCTAGTCACACTCTAGTAGTACCCTACTTCTGCCCTAGTTGTGCCCTAGTTGCGCCTTGCTTGTGTCCCAGGTGTGCCCTAGTTGCGCCTCGGATGGGCACTAGCTACTCCCCAGTTCCGCCCTACTTGTGCCCTGGTGTTGTCCCACTTGCGCCTTAGTTGCACCCTACTTGCGCCCTACTTGCACCATAGTTGCGCCCCCGTTGCGTCCTATTTGCGTCTTAGTTATCCCCTAGTTGCGGCTTACTTGCATCCTTCTTCCTTCCTATTTTCGTGCTAGCTGCGTTATAGTTGCGCCCTACTTGCGCCTCAGCTGGACACCAGCTACATCCTAGTTCGGCCGTGCTTGTGCCCTACTTGCACGCAAGTTGCCCTCTTGTTGCACCCTAGTTGTTCCCTACATGGGCCTCAGTTGGGCACTAGCTTCTTCCAAGTAGCACCCTAGTTGCGCCCTAGTTGTGCCCTAGTTGCGCCCTACTTACATCCTAGTTGCACCCTAGTTGTGCCCTAGCTGCACCCTAGTTGCACACAAGTTGCACCCTAGTTGTGTCCTAGTTACGACCTAGTTGTGCTCTAGTAGCGTCCTACTTGCGCCCTAGTTGCACCCCAGTTGCACCCCAGTTCCGCTCTAGTTGAGCACTAGCTGTGCCCCAGTTGCACCCTGATTACGCAATAGTCACATCCTTGTTACACCTTAGTTGCACCCTACTTGTGCCCTACTTGCGCCCTAGTTACACCCTAGTTGCGTTCTACTTGTGCCCTAGTTATGCCCTAGTTGAACTCTAGTTGCGCACTAGATGCGTCCTACATGTACCCTACTTGTGCCCTATTTGCGCCCTAACTGCGCCTCACTTGGGCACATATTACGCCTTAGCTATGCCCCAGTCACACACTAATTTAGCCCTAGTTGGACTTTAGTTACACCCTAGTTACACCCTAGTTGTGCCCTACTTGCGTCCTAGTTGTACCCTAGTTGCCGCCTAGTTGCCCTATAGCATCACTCTAGGTGTACCCTAATTACACCCTACTGGCGCCCTCCTTGCGCCTTAGTTGCGCCTTAGTTGTGCCTTAGTTGGACACTCACTATGCCGTAGTTGTGCCCTAGTTATGCCCTAGTTGTGGCCTAGTTGCGCCCTAGTTGCACCCTAGTTGCACCTCAGTTGGGCAGTATTTACACCCTAGTTGTGTCTAAGTTACACCCTACTTGCACTCTAGTTGCTTCCTAGTTGCACCCTAGTTGTGCCCTAGTTTCACCCCTGTTGAGCCCTACTTGCACCCTAGTTACATCCTAGATGCACACTAGTTGCGCCCTAGTTGCACCTTACTTGCGCCCTACTTCCGTCCTACTTCCACCCTAGCTGCACCCTAGTAGCACCTTACTTGCGCCTAAGTTGGGCACTAGCTACGTCCTATGTGGACCACACTTGTGCCCTACTTGCACCCTAGTTTCGCCATATTTGTGCTGTAGTTGGGCCCTAGTTGTGCCCTAGTTGCGCCCTAGTTGCGCCCTAGTTGTACCCAAGTTCCGTCCTAGATGTGCCCTTGTTGTGCCCTAGTTACGCCCCACGTTCACCCTACTTGCGACCTAGATGCGTCCTAGTTGCGCCCTAGTTGTTCCTTAGTTATGCCCTAGTTGCTCCCTTGTTTTGCCCTAGTTGTTCCAGAGTTGTGCCTTAGTTGTACCCCACTTGCGCCCTACTTGCGCCCTAGCTATGCCCTAGTTATGCCCTAGTTGCGCCGTACTTTCACCCTAGTTGCGCCCTAGTTGCGCCCTACTTGCGCCCTACTTGCGCCCTGCTTGCGTCCTCCTTGCGCCGTACTTGCACCCTAGTTGCGTCTCACATCGGCAACAGCTACGCCCTAGTTGCGTCGTAGTTGCGCCCTAGTTGCTTGCTTGTTGCACCATGTTTATGCTTAGTTGTGCCCTAGTTGCACCTTAGTTGCGGCCTAGTTGCATCCTAGTTACGCCTTAGTAGCATCCTAGGAGCGCCCTAGTTGCAACCTGATTGCGTCTTAGTTACGCCCTACTTCCGCCCTACTTGCACCCGAGTTACGCCCTTGTTGTATCCTAGTTACGCACTGATTGCACCATAGTTGTGTTCTAGTTGTGCCCGACTTGCGCCCTACTTGCCCCCTAGTTGTTTTGCAGTTGCGCCTCCGTTGGGAACTAGTTACGCCCTAGTTGCACCCTAGTTGCGCCCTAGTTTCGTCCTACTTGTGCCCTAGTTCCGCCCTATTTGCACCCTTGTTGTGCCATCATTGTGTCGTAGTTACGCCATACTTGTGCCCTAGTTGCGTCCTAGTTGCCCCCTTGATGCGCCTTACTTGGGCACTAGCTACGCCCTAGTTGCACCCTAGTTGTACCCTAGTTGTGCCCTACTTGCGCCCTAGTTACGCCCTACTTGCACGCTACTTGTGCCCTAGTTGCGCCCTTGTTGCGCCTTCGTTTTGATCTATTTGCGCCCTACTAGCACCCGAGTTATGTCCTAGTTGCGCCCTAGTTGCGCCCAAGTTGGACACTAGATTTGCCCTTGTTGCGCCCTAGTTGCGCCGTAGCTGTGCCCTTCTTGCGCCCTTGGTGCGCCCGAGTTGCACCCTACTTGCGCCCTAGTTACATCCAAGTTGTGTCCTCGTGGTGGTGCAATTTTTTTCTAAAAGGTCACAGCTTATTGAGACCACGACCACTGTCATCGCAAAGGGAATGGCGGGGTTGTTCTTGAACTAGATCGTACAATTGCACAGCATGCCATGTAGCATCATCAATGATAGAGACAACCGCTTCACTGGTCATTTTTCGCATGAATTAATGGTGTGTTACGGAAGTAGGATCCACCTATCAATAGAATTCCATCCCCAAACCGGTAGAGACATCACACACCCGCTTCCTATTCAAGTGGACGGGGATAAGGAGCTAGTGATTGAAGACATCCTCGGACGCGGACGTTGTGGAAAAAAGGATCGAGTATATGGTCAAGTGGCACGGTTACAACGTCGGACACAACAGTTGGGAGCCTTAGGACAACCTCCAAGACATCGATCACCAGATGGACGGCTAGTATTGGCGACACCGACTTGCGTCTGCCAAAAGCCCGGACGTTGTGGCTGAAAGGGGAGGGGGAAGGGTTTTGTTCCTGGCGTACACAAGTCTCTCAACTCTGTGAGTGGGCATTTTTGTCCTTACACTTGTGGCCCATCGTGGGACGACTTAAGGATTTTTACGCCGACTGGCCGACATTATTGTCGCCACTTTCTCCGGCTACCACTGTTCCGTTCCAGAAGACATTTGGGAAAACTCATGTTGAACGAATGTTTAGAAAGTGGTGCTTAGAATGTTTAGCCTATCTTGCTTCGTCGCGTCGGAAACGTAACATCTGTGAATTTCCCGTTTTTCTGCCGATGAGCGCCTTCGCGAATTTGGGTGTTGCCTGAGGGGCCTGTTGCGAGGAAGTTTTCCCGCTGCACAGCAATCTTGAAAAGCCGCCACAGTCAAGCAGCTTGCTCCTGCTGCCTCCCTGCTTGTCGCAGCAGCCTCAACGGTTGCTGCTACAGCTCCGACACATCATCTTCAGGATGAGCGCTGCCGCGCTTGCTGCCGGTGCCGTAGCACCCACAGGGACAGACTCACCACCGCCTTGGCAATGGACGCCGCGTTCAGCGCAACGCGCACGCACTGCCGTTCTGTACCACTACCCCTGCCCCGATGGCGCGTTTGCTGCCGCGGCCGCAGCCATGTACTTCGACAAAGACTGCGCTTCTGCTTCTCCCGGAGCAGGAGCAGCAGCAGCAGGAGCAACAGCAGCAGCACCAGCAGCAGTACCAGGAGCAGCCACAACAGCAGATGCTATGCTGGCTTCCGAGCAAGGTGGTGCATCCGGCGAGGCGAGCTGTGGCGGAGGTGTATCTGCTGCTGCTGGCTGTGCCAGAGACGTTGATGGCAGCAGCGGTAGCGATAGCAGCGGTAGCAGCATTGTCAGCAGCGGCAGCAGCGGCAGGACGGTCAGCAGCGGCAGCAGAGGCGGCAGGGGCAGCAGCGCCAGCGTCCGCAGCCTGTATCCTGTGCGGTTCATCCCAAACACAGTGTACTGTCCGTTGAGGTCCGTTGGTTCAACTTCTCCAACACTTTACAAAGCGTTCAAGAAATTTTACTCCTCATCTCAAACACAGTGTACTGTCCCTTGAGGTCCGTTGGTTCAACCCAAACAGAGTCTTGTCAGTTGAGGTCCGTTGGTTCATGACTTGTCTTGAATGGTCTTCACGTTCTGTGAGATCCATGCATGCACGCATGTCCACGTGTCATCGTAGTGTGTGGACCACACGATAACGACGTGGACACCAAGCACATGAAGGCGATGCATCACGAGCAGTGGAGAGAGAGTAGAAGCCAAGATGGGTCCCTCCTGTGGTTGGCTTCGGATACTGACGTTGACGTTGACTGAATGAGAATAAGTATGGGAATGGGAATGAGACTGAGAACTAGAATGAGAATAAGAATGGGAATGGGAGTGGGAATGGGAATGAGGATGAGAATGCAATGAGGGATGAGAACGAGAATGAGAATGGGAATGAGAATGAGATTGAGAATGGGAATGAGCATGGGAATGAGAATGAGAATGAGAATGAGAATGAGAATGAGAATGAGAACCAGAATTAGCATTAGAATCAGAATTTGTGTCTCATTTTGAATTTGTCCGCGTGGTGCCTTGACCACACGGACTCGTCCCAGGCTGTATCCGAGGCACACGCCAGGCTGTTGTGCCGTCAGCAGTCCGAACCAGGTCAGCCTACAGCTGCAGAAACTATGTTCTAATGCATCAGGGCATGGCCCATCCCAGGTCGTCGGAAGGACATTCTCGCTGATGTCAGCATCCCATCTGCGCCTTCACCACTTCACACTTGTGCCCTTGCAACCTCGCAGTGCAGCGTTGGCTTTGTTCCGATCCTGCTCTCTGTGCGCGGCCTGTGCCTGACTGCATCGCACACATCTTGCCGTAAGCCAGGGCCGATGAAGAGCGATTGCAACAGTGGGAGGGGGGGGGG
>SZWC01007405.1:10478-23181 GCA_023375785.1 Penium margaritaceum
TCTCTTTCTCTCTCTCTCTCTCTCTCTCTCTCTCTCTCCCTCTCTCTCTATCTCCCCCTCTCAGGCCACCACGGCCAATTTCAACACTTTTCATAAGTTTAAACATTGCGAAAAGTTTTATCAAAGCTTATGCTTCGGTGTTTTCTCATAATACAATGTAATTGGGACAAACTATATCATTTTTTGGGTGATAAAACGGATTAAATCGCCACACTTGTTTTAAAAAACATTTTTCTTGCTTTCCTCTTCTGCCATAGTTTATATTGTTACATCAAATTCTCTTTCTTTCATTATATTTCAAGCATTGGCTTCTAGAAGGTTCTCTTAATGTTTTGGTTGTGGGATTTGTATTTGACCCATGCACTTATAAAGGATGGATGTACATATTTGCAGGCTTCATTGCCATCTTTGTTCACATGCAAAATTCTTTTTGCTAATGATTTAGATCTTGAAAGAGTTTCTCTTTAGTGAATTGTTTCTGGTTTCATTTGCATATGAAGTTTTGTGCATTTCATTAGTGATATCCCTCCTAAAGGCATCACATGTGCACGTGGAATTGTAGTGACCGCTTGCCCCTCATTTGAGCATGTGGGTAGAAAGATAAATTTATTCGTTTACATAAATTCACAATTGCTCTAGTCAACACAATTGGATTTGTTATCTTGATTATTAGGGGAGATAAAAGTGCTCGCAATGATTTGGGTTTTGTAAATGTGGAATCCACACTACCATCAGTATCAGCCACTTTTGTGAGTTATAACTGAAGCATTCCATGTTCAGCAGTCTAAAAACTGAAAACATTGTATATGTGCCTCTTTCCATGCCCGATTAGAACATGAATCACTCATCAAGTTTATCCAACCATGTCTCATCAGAGGTCATTTTTTACTATGATTGCTGTTCCTTTGCAAGAATCACAAATCACAACCGAGGAATGAAACCACATTTTCTCTTTTTCCCTTACACCCAAAACCAGTTGGTTTGCTTTCAAACCTTGATTAATTCCTACCACGAATTACATTAGGGGTTTGGGGTTCCTACTAAGAACACGGGTAACAGGGCATAGAAGAAATTTTTCTGTTGAATGGGAATTCTTGGATTGCCCATGAAAATTCATTGCAACCCAACCATTCAATGGTAAGCAACCCCTCAGTACAGGTATTTTTTTTTTCATTCTTAAACAAAACACCATTGTTGACACATTGACTCTACGAGCCATGTAGCATACACATGTTAATTGTGCAGGTTTTTTGTGGATTTACTATTGGTTTTCTTTGACCTATCACAATTTTTATTGCAAAAGAATTTATCTGAGTGTCGATTTATAATCATGCTCTTCATGGATATGGTGGGTTGATACATGAATTCTATGTGTACTGTGTTGGACCCCTCGGAACCATTTGGAGTAGATCATGTGTATCTAGGTAAAGTTGTCAATCTACTAGTTTTCACAAAGCGTACATTTCCATATAACCCACTTGCATGAACCCGGGATTGTAAACAATGAAAACGTTGCATCACCTTTGATGCCCCATGGACTAGAGCATCATACGTTAATTTCATCATGAAATGAAACACATGTAGAAGTTCAATTCAGTTGGTGTTTTCATGGCAGCCAGTGAGACATACTCATTGCTTTAGAACCTTCCCTTCTCCATTTATCTCTATGAAACATTAAGAAATCATCCAAAGAATGTATCTTTTAATTCTAAGTGTCATCATTCTTTCCATCTTCTGGCATGTAATAAATTACAACATGATTGCAAGGCAATATCATACCAATACGTTTATGAATTTAAAGGAAACAAAATATGATTTGCTAATGCATAACACACAGCAAGTAAAATTTCATAAAATCTTGATGATATTCATTTGTTTGTTGAGGAAAATTTATGATATGTTTTCATGAACTTTCATTTTGGCATGCAAAATTTTGATAATGATCCTCCTAATACATTCATTCTTGAGAACCTCAAGCTGTGGAATGGGTACATTGGGAGAAAAGGCACAAGTGATGTAAGTTGGATCAATCTCAAATGCTGCTTTGAATTTCCATCATATGTATTTGAATTTTGGTGTCCATAACATGTTTTAGAATGATTCAAGTGGATAAAAACAATTAAATCAGCAAAAAAACCATCATGGCTCATAACATCCACATGAAAAGACAAATACAAAAAAATCTTTGTAATGCAAGATCTTTTCAAATGTTATAATATGAAAAAGTAAAAAACATCATTATGTGTAGGAATGCGATAGATTGCTTTCAATTGATTTTAAATCCTTCATGAACTAGTGTTGCATGAGGAAATGGAACAATCATCTACGGGGCACACCATTTTTCCTTCCAAAAGTCTAAGTCAATGTCAAGTCCTCAAGTAAAAAATCCCAATTTCCCCTCAAGAATCCAAGTTGAATTCCAATTAAAATCTGTTTTGGTACTTAAACAGTGAAAGCCTTACATCAATATAGTTTTATGTGATTGAGTAAAAAAAAACTAATCCTTTGATTTAACTTCAAATAAGATAGATTTCTTTATTAACTTGCATGATCCTAGTAGCACCATAGGCAGCCTATGATTTATCTCAATTTCTACTTCACGGTGTCATTTTGATATCAACAATCACTCTTCCCACATCGCCACAGTACCATATTCACTATTTGCCTACAATATCACTTCAATTACATAAGATTGAAAGGAAGGTAGAAATAAAAGGCATTTGTTGCATGGTAATCACTAGGGCCAACAAACACAACCCCAAGTAACAACTGATGAAAAAAGAAAACCTAAATAAATCAACAGTGAAAACGTCAGACAGTATCCACAACATGAAAGACACAAATGGACGGTTTCAAGGGATTCACTCGTAGACCTCATTGTTCACACATAGCAATCACCAAGTCTGGAAGTTGATGTTATGCTCATGGTTTGGGTAATGAGAACAAAGAATAGAGCATTGGATGTTTTAAGTGTATGATATGAAAACTGGAAAATATTCTAAATTAAAACTATTGAAAGCAATGATAAAATAATAAAAAATGTAATGTAGTGAATTCATTTATTAATGAGGCATGTAGAAAACGTTGTTTAATCAATCATTTGTAATAAAACCACACAATTCACAATAATTTGAACTTCTAAGTATAGCCATTGAATCATTTGTAGTGAGTGCACTTAATTTCTGTTGATTTCACTTCAAATCCTCTCTCTTTACCTCCTATGATAAGTTTGATCCTAGCATTTATTGCTGCAACAGCAAATGTTGCTTCAACTTCCTTGCATCTCAAAAATCAATACCTTGAGCTCCTTTTCAAGTTTCCCTCACCGTGCAAATCTCCCATCTCATTCTTATTGTTAATCTTATCAATCCCGTTTTCTTATATTTGTACAACTTCCTGATCCTCTTTGGTATCATCCTTATCTTTACTTCTTTTTTATCCCTCACTGCCTTCCCTTTTCCTTAGCTCTGCCGCATGAGAGTCCTCACCATCTTCTACATCTCCAGGGAAGGGATCCCATCCAGGGGTAAGTTCATCATTGTTATTAAAATCCCCATGTTTTTTGTTACTAGTGCTCCATGCTTCATTCTGTACTATCTAGTTAATTTTAGTGTTCATTTTCATTAATTTCTACTTGTTTCTCATACATGTCAGTTGCACATTACTTGCGACGAGCATCTCTGGTTTTGTTACCTCTTTACCCATTTTTGTGCCATTTAGGTTGGTTCATATTTTAGGAAATCTCGTATGGTGTGATGTATTCTCCATGGATATGCAAATAGTTGCATTTTAAATGCCCTTACATTAGGAAGGCTTGCTATGTGCTGGGCACGTCATTTTAATGTAAGTATCTCATGTACTACTGCTTGTTGTACTACTTATCTCGATCACATCTCCTCCTGGAATTTCAAGTGATGTTTCTCTTTTGTAACTATTAAAACATCAAAAGCCTCTTACTCACCATAAATGGTGTTCAAGCAATGAGGCTTTGGCAAAAAGATGTGATGAACACATTTGAAGGCTTCATAAAATGAGGAACATTGAATAGGTATGACACAGACAGGATAGGCAATCTGTTCTTTCTTATTGAAGCAAAGATTAGTCAAAACTTAACATTATAACAGTCACTCACTGAGAATGAGTACTTTCTAATGTAGCAAGAGATTTCAGCACTTCGATCATTTTCAATTTTATCTCGAACAAAATCCCACCTATTTCCCCACTATCAACCTTGCGTATTCAAATGTTGATTAAAAGCAGGAAAACCCTCCATTTTTTCAACAACAGGCGATAACATTTACAGAGGTTAGGTTTTTACCATTGCTAGACCGTGGCAAAAATTCAACATCTGAGCTAGAAAAGTCAAGGACAAGTTAAACATCATTTCACATCAAAATCCAAATCAACTCGTGCTCAACTGGATAGATTATGAAATGAGTTATGTGGAGAAAGCGGCATGGTTTGCAACCAAACTCATATCTGAACATGAGCAAAAGGTGGAGGGCCAGGGGAGAGGTTGCCACTCTCTCCCCTGACCCTTCACACCCACCTACTCTATTCCATCTACTGTCTGCCCCTGTCTGGGCTAGGAGAGAGGGTAGTCCCATGCCTCCCCTGCCCGTGGTACCTGTGTTCTGACAGAAGCATAGGGGATGACCTGGATTCATTCTGCGATCCTTTGCACAAGTCTGGGCAGTGGCCGTGGCATGCGAGTGAGGAGTTTGAACCGTGTAAGTGAGTGCACCGTGGATGAAGCGGAACGAGCAATCGCCACCGTCGATCCAGATGTTTATAAAACCATCATCGAAGAATTCCCTGCTGATGTGGCAGCTAAGAGGTCAAAGGAGAATCACGGACGGGGTGCGTCGGAGTCCGGGGATCTGTGGCCCGTCGACTCGTCCGAGAATGTTAACAGGGGAATATTCTCGGACAACTCATTTGATGGCACTCGATGAGCGACCACAAGCCAAGGCGGAAGGACCGAAGACTGGAGATCACCGGACACTCAACACTTAGTGGAATTCTTCAGTAGAAAGGTGCCGAGTAGATGCTAGTATTTAGCTTAGCAGATTTTCCTCCTTTCTTAATGGTTTGAGGTGATTCTTGTTTCAGCCATTCGTCTGGCTCATAATCTTTGAGTTCCAGCTTTCTATGTCAAGCAACTCAGGCTTGTTTACGCACTAACAGAGTTCAACAATAAGGTGTGTGATGAAGATCTAGTCAGAGACCTCACACACGGGCTGTTCAGATCTGAACAGGAAATTCTGACCTGAATTCAAGAAGGCTTGATAACTGCATCAACGATTCAAGGGTTCAAGATTCTAACAAGTTACAGGTGAAGAAATGCAATGAAACTTCCAACTTTTCAATGGAATGCTAATAACATTGCATTGATAAGGCACGTCCAAAGGAAGTCAGAAAGGAAATCATCTACTAAAGAGACATCACAAGTGCAATTCGGGAAAATGAAATGCCTCATACATGCTCATTGGGTGCTTCATTTATGCATCTTATAAGCATGAAATTTCAATAAGGCCATTCCATTCTCCAACCAAGAATGGAAACTATTCCATCACGGGGGTTGTAGCAACCTTCATCATGCGTCCTCAAGTCCTTGAATGGAGGTTTGTATCCCCCTTTCAAGTGTGCTTTTATAGCACCAATTTGATTCAGTATAGTACAATGGCTAGGCAAGAATTTAATGTTTCTAACATTACCATGTAATTATTTACTTTAGTCCTCTCATACTGCATCTTGAAACTGCTCTTTGGCATTACCAATGGCTGTTAGACACAATGGCCAGAAGGTCAAGCAAGGAGGATGCTAATTGCATGCACAAAACCTTCTCTACTTGAATAGTGCTTGTGATCATGGGTTGTTATATCACTTCTGCTCTCAAGAAGCCTTAGTTTCTACCATATGTTTCACTCAGGCGGTTCTATTAGAACCTTGAATGGAGAGTTGCTTGAATATGTAGGAATCTTGGTTCCCGAATCCCCAACATCATCAAGTGGAAGGTGGAAACTAAAGCTGATTGTGCCACTTTAAGCGTGCAGCCCTATCACCTAGAAATTTTAGAATTCACTAAGGTAGATGAAAACTTTAAGGGGGTTCAAGGATTTGTGTGGAAATCCAAGGATAGTCTAGAATTTCTTACATAAAAAGTTGGTGATTTCTTGGATCTGTGAAGTTGATGGTGGTATCGGCTTTCATGAAACTACATAAACTACCATCTTCTCTCATCTGCAATTCTAGGACATGAGTCTTGAAACACAAGCTTCCTTCATTGAGACATGGATGTCAGTTGCATTCATGATATTCATTTCTGGGTACACACAAAGACACTCAAAGTAGTGCATTTTGAGCAATGTATAAGTGCTAGTGGAGCAAGATTAGTCTACATGACAAATTTAATTTGAGGTGGGATGAAAAAGAAGGTGATATTTGCCTCAGCCGGAGTATGTCCTTAAGGGCCTTTTCACCTTTTCATTTGTAGGAGATCGTCACAAATGTGGAAACCTAAACAAAAACCACAGTAAAAAACAACATACCTTCAAAGTCGGAAACCAAGTCCTACAGGGTATTCAACAACGTACAAAGGACGAAACAAGTCACAATAAGCACAAAGAATACACTAATACCCCCCTTGCACCCTACATATTTATGGTAAATGCCATACCAACACAACAACCTATGTATGAGAGTAGAACAAGGGTTTCAAGTGTCCTTGGAAAAGAAACTTCCTCCTATTCTTATGAGAATCCCTCACAAATACATTTTCTACTAGCATGTAGTACCTCATGCATATGGTGATGCTTTGCTTATATGTGGTTTACAAACCGATCATGTATTGGGTTCTTTCTTGTATTCATGACAATGTGATTGTCAAACATGATAGGTATACCTGTATCATTATGATTGAAATTCATGAATACAAATGTGCTTCCATGTGGCCTCCTTTGTTGTATCACCTAGTGCAAAAGCATTTGCTATTGTTGAGATGGTGATGATTTAATCTTACTTGGAACTACTCAATGATACATCTCCATGTCCAGTCCCAAATATGTATGCACCCCTAATTTGCGATCCCTTTGTATTTTTTGTATAGTTTCTATAACTAAACCCAACCATATATGGACCATCTGGAAAACAAGAGACTCTAAACCCCACACTGGTAGGTCCAACCGTGTATTCTATAACTTGTTGTGAAACCACGCGGAATCCTCTGCAAACATGGAAACACTATCCTAGTCAGCAATCATGCTATCTAGCAAGACAGACGCAAGAAAAGCAAGGGCTTAGCTGGGGAGACAAGTATAGCCTATGAAGTAAGAAGAATTATGAGAGAAGCAACAACTGACAGGCACAAGATGTACATAGATGCTGTGAGAGCCAGTCTGGCTACATCCCCCAACAAATCCATTTGCCCGACACTGGCTCAAAACCACTATTTGACTCGTATCTTGGCACACCCACACACACACACATGTAAATGAGGCAACATCTCATCCCACATATGCAAAATCTTCAGCCAAACATAAAAATTGGCAGACATCCTAATACTGCATTGAATGTTGTAAGAAGAGTGTACAGACATGCCAATGAGGCCCTAGACCTGTCAATGGAGGGAGTCTTAGATCTGTAAGAAAAAGGAAATGGCTCCAGCAAGCCTCTACCATGTTGTCACAACTACCCTGTAGCTGTGGATGAGTGGTTGGGCAGGCAACTGTGCCTCTGTGCCAGCTGGATCAACATACGAGATGTACACATGCATGGACACAGCTTCGTGCTCAAAATTAGCTACAAAACCAGACGCAAATGGCTCATATCATAACACTCCTACATAATACATTTTATGTCAATGCATGTACGTCAATACATGTGCATGTAAATACACATGGAGAGATGACATGATTGTGCAATGAGACTCTCAACAATGCACACACACACACACACACACACACACACACAAACACACACACATCACACTCTCAGACTCCCTGAGGCAAAAGGCATTAACATGGTTCCCCGCACCCAAAGATGTGCCGTAGTAGGTTTTTTAATGGTGGAGAGAGAGGGCTGTCCGTGGAATAAGAGGACAGGCGGTAGGATGTGTGAATTCTGTGTGAAAGAGATGATTACACCCTTATGGAATGGAGAAGGGGAGGAAGAGAAAACTGGCTTTCACACGTGTAATGGAGAAGACGCATAGTGGAAAAGGCAAGGGGGACTGGCAAACATACATGATAGGAAGGAAGAGGCAATACGTGCATGGAGGAGTTCTCATGCAAGTTTGCTTTAGGTGAAAGGGGAATGACTGGCAGTAGAGATGTACAAGAATACAACAGAGCAGGATGTGGCATTGTGGCAGAAGACTAAAAGAAGCAGCAGAGCGCAGATCTCGCAGAAAGGAAACATGTATGGGAAAGCAACTCTAGGAAGGGTGGGATAAAAAAGTAGAAGTGGTGATGAGGAGTGAATGAGAGGAGAATTAATGGAAATAAGGCTCAACTGTTTATCCAAAACATGAGTATTAGATGGTGTGGAACAGGGAAGTACGAAGACTGGAAGTGGAGAAGAGAAATCTTCCAATGGAACACAAAAAAATGTAGAAGATAAAACATGAAGTAAATAGGATACAAGGAGAGGAAAAACGAAGTATGGTATAGTAGAGGAAGGGAAGATATGTTTAATGTATCATATGTGTGTATGGGACGGGACCCGCGGGGCGGAAGGCCCGTACGGTGTCCCAGTCCTATGTTAGGTTGTACTGGTTGTTAGTCTACCATACTCCTTGGCATACCTGTTGTGTCACATGGATCAGCCATCATTCAATCCATTTTCATAACTCCAACTCTCTCTCCTTTTGAAGTCCCATTTCCAAATCCTGCTTGCTACTTTACATCTGGAGTATGCAGGAGTTCACCAGTGCCTGTATGCAGACATGGACTGGCCAAGAGGAAACCCAAGGATCCCTTCAAAGTGGTTCTTGAGCTTGAGTGGCTCAAGAAAACTTTAGCCTTCAGAGTCAAGTGGCCAACATAAGAGCAAGGTCGAAGAAGTGCGGGAACAAATCACATATTGGTATGAGTGTGATTTTTGAAAGAGCTCATACAATGCTGTCCTCTGTCTTGTTTCAAGGTTGATGCTAGTATTTGTAGATTGAGGACAGGGTTAGGGAATCCGCGTGAATAAACTCTGGAGAAGATTGGAAAAAATCCAAAGCCTATGGAATAGGCAGAATAAACAAAGAAGGAGTGAAGCTGCGTGCATAGGTACAAGTGACTAAGCGTAGTTGAGTTCCACTTCGTTGGGTTTGAGAAGTTGTCCCTCACGCAGAGTCCACCTAATAGAATAGTTCCTACATGGTAGTGTTTTCAATAGACTTGGAAGGGGGAAAAAGTTTCTTGAATCAATACTATGAATTGTGAAGACCATATTCCACACAATGTTTAGGTCAAGAGGAGGACCACGGTAGCTAGCACAAAGTGAGAAGGAATTACTAGGTTGTAGCAATCCGTGCAACCACATTTTGGAGTATCAGGAACGAGAATTATGTGGGAGATAGAGGGTCAAAAGGATAGCAGGAGATCAAGGGGAAGGGCATATACAGGAGTAACAATGTTAATGGTATGGTGAGAGTCGATAGTTCCATGATCTATGACTAGTTGTGTATGTCGATGGCTAGTTTTATCAAACACAACATGCAACGCATCTACCGATTAACATGACAACATGCAGTCCTGTACTGGTTTCCTTGACGCCTTGAGAGTAATGAGAGCCCATCTCGTGCAGCTCCAACAGTTGTAGAAGAGTTGCAAAGTAGGTAGCAAAGAGTAGAGACAAATGTGCACTGGAGTGTGGCTCCCAAAGCACAATTAGCAAACCCACGCTACTCCCGTACAATAGATCGTGGACCTCATTAACTTGGTGAGCGTGGAAAGCATGTGTAGTAGAGCTTCATACATTTATTGCCGTATTCAATGTTAGACACCATATCCATTCGCCAACACTTCCCACAAACAATTTTGAGAGGGTATTGACATGGTTGAGCTCCTCAATGAGTACACATGGAGAGCAGCCTGAACAGGTCCACCGACCGGGCAACTTGTGAAAGTGTGCACTGGAGTAGGAGAATGAAAGGCAACAGTAGATGGCCACAATGTAGCTAGATGGAATCCCAATCCCATCGGGTTCTGTGCCTCCCCTCCCTTGCATTGAACAACAGTAGTCAGGAGTGTTATAGCCTGGCAGGAACCCCTACCCGGATAGGGGTAGGGGTATAGGCATACCTCTCCCCATACCTCCCCATAGGCATACCTCTCTCACTTATAAGTGGCTGTAATGAAGCCGGGCAAAATCCCAACCCTGTCAATTCTTACGCCTCTTTTTCCTAGCATGCAACAACAGTAGTAGGAAGCACTGCAGGCTGACGAGAATTCCCACCTGCAGGCTTACGCCCCAGTGGCATACCCCCCTCACCCTCATTTGGCCACAATTTAGTTAGGCAGAATCCCAATCTTGTAGGATTCCGTGCCTCCTCTCCCCATCATGCAAGACCAAGAGTGAAGAACAATTCAGCCTGGCAGGAATCCCTACCCGCATGCTTTCACTGTAGTCGGATACCCCTCCCACCCTTAGGTGGCCGAGATGCAACTGAGCTGAACATCAAGATTTTTTGTTCCTATGCCTCCTCTCTATAGCATACAATTGTGGTAGTGAAGAGCGATGCAGCTCAGCAAGAACCCTTACCTGCAAGCTTTCGTCCCAGTGGCATATCCCTCTCACACTTAGGTGGCCGCGATGTAGCCAGACGGTACCCTTATCGCTTGTTCGCTTTTGCGCCTCCTCTCCACAGAGTGCAATAACAATAACTGGGAGTACTGAAGCTTGGCAGGAACCCCTCCCCGTAGGCTTCCGCACTAGAGGCATACGCCTCTCACCCACAGGTGGCCACGGTGTAGTTGAGTGGAACCCAAACCTTGCTGGTCTCCACACCTCCTCTCTCCAACCAGTAGCAGTAGGGTTGTGTTCACTCCATAACATGGAGGGAACTCAATGCCTGGAAATAACTCAATACCAGGCTCAGTGCCAATGTCCCAAACCTTTCATGGAAAACCACTTCCACACCCGCAACAGGATTCACACACCTCAGGCATTGCTTACCCTCCGAGTTATGACTTCACTTACCAACACTATCTCACCCTAGTGCAGTCATCTTATCCACAACGGACTGCGATGACCAGCTCTCGGTTTCCTGCCCAGTAGGATTCTATGTCACCATGACTAGTCCATCTAGAGAGACACATTGGAATGATGAGCAAGATTTCCCATCAACAGGATATGGTGCCTCCGAGCTTGTTCCCCCCCACCCTGACTTGAATACCTAGAAGAACAACGGCATCCACCCACACCAACCGATGACCATGCATTTCCTGCCACCAGTAACCCCACAGATGCCCCCAATGACCACCAAAATACAACAATTATAGCCGATAAGCTTAGCCCCATTAGTATCCCCATCCTAGACAATTAATTCACCTTCTATGATGCATCCGACCGGGAAATTTCACAAAAACAGCAGATGGGCCACTCTCTTCAGATCGCTGCTCCACCCCCTTCACAGCTAGCAAGCAAGAGAATTTGGAAACATCATACTGTCTCCAGTGGATCAAAGCTGGACCTCTCCTTATCCGAGCTACCAGATTCCTCCACACCAGACACAGGTTTCCCCTTTTCTGTGTCGGTCATTTCCCCCCTCCACGGAACAGTTGATTTCAATGAATCTGACGCATCTCTGACCAGGAAAAATGCAGCAACATTGACACCTTGGAAAAACAGGCTTCCTCACCATGGATAAACACAACAGTAGATAGCAGGCTCATCCACTCCTCAGCATGGATATCCACAAGGAAAAATGAGTGGAATGACACAGGGAACATCTCATGTTCCCCTGGGCAACATGCCTACAGGTGCACGGCCATGACAGCAGAACCACAGCCTACAGCATCACTCAGCCCAGAAGTACCTCTCGAGTCAATGTTGAAGTGCTAAAACACAACAGGATCCGCACCATCCATACAAAGCCTCACTTATCGCACCGCACAGACCATAGCAGGAACACCGCCACCAGGATATCAGTTAGAGGGGAGCCAGGTGCAGGCCGGTGCACACATTCCACAGACTGAATCCCCTGCTGCTGGTCATGCAGGATAGTCAGCTATCTCCTCCTTCAATGTACCAATTGTCATCCACGTCCCTGCTCAAGCCCAGATCATAGTTGGCATAGCCAATCACAAAATTGTGCCTCTTCCGTAAAACATCAGAACAAATTCCACATAGCTTCCATGACTGGATTTCTTCAAGGAAAACAAAGATGAAGACCCAAGGCAATGGCTTTAGCAGATTACACTCCAGGCCACAATTAGGTGGATCCCCATGGACCTCCACCAAGAAACAGTTGAATCTTATGTGCAGGGAGCCGCATCAGACTGGTATAATGTGCATAAGCCGTTCGGCAAGTGTGAAGAATTCTTTCTTGCCCTAATTGAGCACTTAAAGCCGCTCACGAAGAAGGAATATTGTCCAAAACTGAAAAAGACGTCATGTATTCAAGCAGTGACATTCATCACTACGTGGATACGTTCCTGTTGTGCGCCATGATTGCTAAGAGCCTGTGGGAGGGGGGGGGGGGGGGCTTTGC
>SZWC01007405.1:23712-50844 GCA_023375785.1 Penium margaritaceum
GAGTGTATTGGGGGTGTGTAGCAAGGAGTGTATTGTGCATTTGCTCAAAGAAATACACAAGTGGATTTATACACTTGTGTATCAATACGACCGTCGCCCAGATACACTACCGAATACTGTCCTGCAATACACCTCCCATTGCGGGGGGAGGGGGGAGGGGGGGGGGACGACCGAGCGAGAGTAGGTAGGAAAACATTGCTGTACTGACAACGGGCTCCCCCCAGAGGGAGCTTGTCGTCCGCCCCCTCCCTCCCCAACACCCCGAGTGTATTGGGGGTGTGTAGCAGGGAGTGTATTGTGCATCCACTTAAATTCATACACAAATATTTATACACTTGTGAATCAAAACGGCCGTCGCCCAGCTACACTACAAAATACACCCCCGTAACAAAATTTCTATTGTCGTGGGGGGATGGGGGGGGATGGACAAGAAAAGCAAGAAAATACACTACCCACCACACCAAGCCAGATATCGCCTTGCTTGGGGGGGGTGGTGTACACTCTGTTTGGGGCTCTGAGTGAATGGCACGAACATGACTCCCCAATCATTGAGCTAAATAGTCAGATAACCACTTCCATAGAGGAACATAATGTATGCAAGCTTCATTAGGATACACTCCAAAAACAGGCTCAACAGACCTACCCAAGGAAGTACCCTATTACAGAACTAGAAAACTTGAGAAAAAGTTCTAAATTGAATAGAAAACAAATGGTTTTCTATGATTGAAAATTTTAGGTTAGAAATAGGGTGCATGATAACCCCAGGTATGAAGGGGAAGGTTTGTTGGAACAAAGATAGTTACTATGTTGAAAAACTCATAATTCATTTTCAAAAAATGCTTAGAAGGAAGAAGATTTGTTGTACAATTTCAACAGTATCCATGTATGAGGTAATTTCTATGAAGCTTACATGTCCATGTACACTGACGCATGTGTGTACATAAGCATTATAGGATTTTTCTAGGAAACAATGTCATTTTGTTTTACCTCTTTCCAAGAAGGATCCTCACCGTATATTTGATACTCGTACACAGATCATGAGGTGTATGAATTAGGGGTGATTGACCATAAATGAATTGCAGACCAGGTCGCGAAGCTATGGTGTGGGTAGCTGAGGGACGTCTTGGTGCAGCATCAAAGGTACAGGGTACGGGCACACTTAGGTGTGCCCGTACAAGGGTACGGGCAAACTTAGGCTCGTACCCTTGGTATGCCCATACCCAAGGTTATGGGCACACTCAGGATCAGCTCACGACCTCAGCTCACGACCTCAAGATCAAGGTGTAGGCGAGGAGAGATGTCTTGCACAGATGCAAGTTCCACAGCTCGGAAGCGGGCAGCGGATAATGCAAGTGACGTGAAATTCCACAGACAGAGGCTGGCAGTTGAAAGACGAGAGGTGTGCCACGGCCCGGAGGCCTGCAGCAGTGAGAATGAAAGAGATAAATGAATTGATAGATTGGCAAGCATGATCATACAAGAACAGTGACACAAAGCCTATACTAGAGTCTATTGCTATGGTTCTAGGGAGAAACGCTAGGTGCACTCATGAAATGCTTGTCCTCAGAAGGTGGAATCACGGCAACTCCGCATGCTTCATGGCGCGTCGAGCCATGGCTTGTACCGGTGTGCTACAGGGATTCCGGCCTCACGTAGTCAGTTTCCAGTGGAACCGGATCACGGAGTTGGTTGGGGGATGGCGTGAGTTTGTGGCTATGTGAGGACCGAGTTGCTCGGTTGCTGGTTAGCATGGGATAGTCACTAGACGTGTTTCTTGGTGTCGGTGTGGGTCACTGACCAGATGCTTGGAGGTGAGCCAATAGTTCTGATTTTCTTGATTTTCCTGTGGCTGTGTCTTCGAGTGGTATTTCCATAATCTTTTCTTCTTTAACTCCAAACTGATACTTGTCTTGTAACATTGGCACCTTTTTTTGACATCCCTTGCCTCCCAATGCAATGATGTGGGGTGAAAGTCTGACATGAAGTTGCAGGCAATGGCACTCCTCATGGCTCCGTCCAAAAGGTGTAGCCCTCTCATCACCGTACTGGGAGGCTGGAATGAGGATCAACTCACCTACGGCGTAGTCATTGAGAACATCCAGATTGAGGTACACCTTTGTAACGGTGGCAAGACCTCGTCATCCTTCACAACCTTTGTCACCAAAACCCAAGGTGGTAGCAGTAGTGGCAACCAAGGTGGCGGTAAGGGCAGAAACAAGAAGGGCGCCAAGAAGGATGCGTGCCATAACAATGGCAAGGAGGACCATTGGGCCAAGGACCTTCTGGAGGAGGTGCAGGTCGGTGGCAAAGGTGCCAAAGGCAAGAAGGCTCTCCTCAACAGCAATGAGAACCAAGATGTGAAGGTCGCCAATTGGTGGTACCCTGATTTGGGTACGGAGGAGCATACCCAAGTTGAGAAGGTGTGATGTATAAACTATACCAAGTCCATGAAATCCATGGTGGTCGCCAATGACATGGTAGAGCCTGCGGCCGGCCAAGGTGATGTGGATGTGGAGGTAGTGGTTGGTGGTAAAAGGGTGATGCGTGTTATAAAAACCGTAAAACATGTCCCTAGGTCAGAGCGTTACACAGCAACAATGGCGGCGAGTGCATGGACTAAGGTGGGTGGCTGAAGGAGCAGGGCGTTGAGTGGAAGCCGCACTTCGTACATGCCTCAATCTAATGGCATGGCAGAGTGTGCAAATCAGACATGACTCACCATGGCACGGGTGATGCTCATGGAAGCTAAACTTCCATAGAGCCTCTGGAAGGAAGACGTGAGCACGGTGTGCTATATCACTAAACACACCCCAACTGCAGTGGTGAAGCAGAATGGTGGCTGGAGGATGTGACAGGAGGTGCGGAGTGGTGCAAACAAAGCGTTGTTCACCTAAAGGCATTCAGCAAAGCGTACACGTTGGTGCAGGCCACGCAAAGGAAAGATAATAAACTAGACCTGCGAGGGGTATGCAACGGAACCAACTGCACCCTTGACAACGGTCGCAGTCAGCAGCCTCATCAGCCTCATCGGCCTCAACAAAGCAGAAAAGACGAGCAACCGCAAGAAATGGCGGATCCGACTCAAGCCCGCCTTGAGACGGGTATGTCCAAATTCACGGGGACAGGTTTTCCCTTGTGGAAATGGCAGTTTGAGATTGTCATGAACGTGCGTGGCTACCTCGACATCCTAAAAGGGACCGAGACAGCACATGCCAATGCAACAGTGACCACGCATGCGACTGACATTGCAGCATGGACGATGAAGAACAAAATGGCTCTCGCCATTCTTGTGACATCCATCAACGAGACTCAACACTCCCACATCACAGGATGCACGTTGGCTGCCGAGGCCTACGGAAAACTCTCACGTGTGCATCAACCAAACGCCCTAGCATAAGTACCTGCCGCGGCGCACGGCGGGTGTCGCACGCGGCAGTGCAAGATCTGTCCTAAACCGGCCCAAAACCAATGTTTTGGCCGTAACTCTGCACAAACGTGTTAGAACGCTACGTTGTCTAAACCTAGACGTGCAGGATCACAAACTGGATGCTACAACTGGTCACATGCGTACATCCAGCATCAAACGGTGGACACACAATGCAAAACATGCAAATCGGGCCCATGGCCAGTCCATCGAAAAACTTCTGCGTGCTGCAGAAAAACTGCAGGAGGTCCCGGGTCGCATCCGAAGCTCTGGAACGGTCGTCGGTCAGCTCCAAGATGGTATTCTGACACCAGAAGCTGCACCAGTACCACCAGGGTCCGCATCAGGGATCCGCAAGAGAATGGACACGGCCGAGTGGTCACAGTAAAGTGGACAGGTCGACAGGAATTTCACAAATCACAACACGTTTATGCACAAAGTTTATGCACAGAGTTTATGCACAGAGTTTATACACAAAGTTTATACACTAAGTTCATGCATTAAGTTTATGCAAAAAGTTTATGTACAAAGTTTCTACACAAAGTTTATGCACAAAGTTTATGCACAAACGTTTGACACAAAGTCAATGCAGAAAGTGTATGTACATGTTTTATGCACAAAGTTTATGCACAACGTTTATACACAAAGCTTATGCACAAATTTCACGCACAATATTCATCCACAAAGTTAATGCACAACTTTTATGCACAATGTTTATGCACAAAGTTTATGCACAAACTTTATGCACAAAGTTTATGCACAATGTTTATGAACAAAGTTTACGCAGTAAGTTTATGCACAACATTCATGCACAACGTTTATGCACAATGTTTATGCACAACGTTTGTGCACAAAGTTTATGCACAAATTCTATGAAGAAGTTCATCCACAAAGTTTATGCACATGTTTTATGCACAATGTTTATGCACAAACTTTATGCACTAAGTTTATGCACAAAAATTATGCATCAAGTTAATGCACAAAGTTTATCCGCAAAGTTTATGCACAAAGTTCATGCACAATGTTTGTACACAAAGTTTATGCACAAAGTTTATGCACAAAGTTTATGCACAAAGTTTATGCACAAAGTTAATGCACAACGTTTATGCACAAATTTCATGCACAAAGTTTATGTACATCATTTGCACACCAAGTTTATGCACAATGTTTATGCACAAAGTTTATGCACAAATCATATGCACTAAGTTCACGCACAACATTTATGCACAAAGTTTTTGTACAACGTTTGCACACAGAGTTTATGCACAAAATTTATACACAAAGTTTGTACACAAAGTTTATGCACACAGTTTATGCACAAAGTCTATGAACAAAGTTCACACACATAGTTTATACAAATTTTTTATGCAAAACATTTTTGCACAACTTTTATGCACAGTGTTTATGCACAAAGTTTATGCACAATGTTTATGCAGAGTTAAGTGTACAAAGTATATGCACAAAGTATATGCACTATGTATGCACAAAGTTTGTACACAAAGTTTATGCAAAACGTCTATGCACAAAGTTGATGCACAAATTGCATGCAGAAAGTTCAAGCGCAAAGTTTATGCACGAAGTTTATGCACAAAGTTTATGCACAAATTTTATGCACACAGTTAATGCAAAAATTTCATGCACAAATTTCATGCACAAATTTTATACACAACGTTTATACAAAAATGTTATGCACAAAGTTCACACACAATTTTTATGCGTAACGTTATGCACAAAGTACATGCACAAAGTTTATGCACAAAGCTAATGCACACATTTTATGCACAAAGCTCAAGCACAAGTTTATGCACAAAGTGAATGCACAGATTTTATGTACAACGTTTATGCTCAACATTTTTACACAAAGTTCATGCACAAAGTCTATGTACAATTTGTATGCATGAAGTTCATGCACAAAGTTTATGCAAAAAGTTCATGCACAATGTTTATGCAAAAAGCTCATGCACAAAGTGTATGCAGTAATGTTATGCACAAAGTGTTTGCACAAAGTTCATGCACAAATTTTATGCACAAAGTTTATGCACATATTTTATGCAAAACAATTATGCACAAAGTTTATGTACAACGTTTGTGCACAAATTTTATGCACAAAGGTTATGCACTAAAGTTTGTGCACGAAGTTAATGCACAAGGTTTACCCACAAATTTTATGCACAAAGTTTATGCACAAAGTATGTACACAAAGTTAACACACAATTTTCATGCAAAAACGTTATGTACAAAGTTTGTACACAAAGTTAATGCAAATATTTTATGCACAAAGTTTATGTACAAAACATATGCACAAAGTGTATGCACAAAGTTCACGTACAAGTTTTATACACAAAGTTTATGCACAAAGTTCATGCACAAATTTTATGCACAAGCATTATGCACAAAGTTTATGTACAACGTTTCTACAGAAGTTATATGCACAAAGTTAACGCACAAATCTTATGCACAAAGTTCACGCACAGATTTTATGCAAAAAGGTTCTGCACAAAGTTTATGCACAAAGTTCATGCACAAATTTTATGCAAAAAGTCTATGCAAAATGATAATGCACAAAGTTTATGCACAATGTTTATGGAAAAAGTTTGTACAATAAGCTGATGCACAAAGTTTATGCATACAGTTCACGCATGAAGTTTATGCACAGATTCTATGCACAATGTTCATGCACAAAGTTTATGCACAGAATTAATGCACAATTTTTATGCACAAAGTTTATGCACGAAGTTTATGCACAAATTTCATGCACAAAGTTTATGCACAACATTTATGCATAAAGTTTGTGCAAAAATTTTATGCACGAAGTTAACACACAATGTTTATGGATAAAGTTCATGCACAAAGTTTATTCACAAAGATTATGCACAAAGTCCGTGCACAAATTGTATGCAGAAAGCTTATGCACAAAGTTAATGCACAATGTTTGTGCACAAAGGTCATGCACAAAAGTTTATGCGCAACATGTATGCGCAAAGTTTATGCACAAAGTTCATGCACAAAAGATATGCACAAAGTTTATGCACAACGTTTATGCACAAACTTTCATGCACAACGTTTATGCAGGAATTCAATGCACAAAGCTTATACACAAAGCTCATGCAAAACGTTTATGCACAAAGTTTATGCAAAAGGTGTATGCACAAAGTATATGCAACAAGTTTACGTACACCGTTTTTGCACAAAGTTTCTGCACAAAGTGTATGCACATCGTTTGTGCACAAAGTTTATGCACAAATTTTGTACACAACGTTTATGCACAAAGTTTATGCACAAAGTTTATGCACAAAGTTTATGCAAAAAATTTTTACACAAAGTGTATGCACAAAATTTATGCAAAACGTGTATGCACAAAGTTTATGCACAAAGTTTATGCATAAGGTTTATGCACAAAGTTCAAGCACAAAGTTTATGCACATGGTTTAGGCACAAAGTTTCTGCAAAAAGTTTATGCACAAACTTTATGCACAAACGTATGCACAAATTCATGCACAAATTTTATGCAACAAGTTTATGAACAAAGTTCATGCACAAAGTTTATGCACAAAGTTTCTGCACAACGTTTCTGCACAACGTTTATGCAAAAAGCTTATGCACAATGTTTGTGCACAAAGTTTATGCATAAAGTAATGCAAAACTTTATGCACAAAGTTTATGCACAAATTTGATGCAAAATTCTTATGCACAAAGTTTATGCACACATTTTATGCATAAATGTTATGCACAATGTTTACACACAAATTTTATGCACAAAGGTTATGCACAAAGTTTATGCACGAAGTTTATGCACAAAGTTTATGCACGAAAACTATGCACAAATTTTATGCACAAAGCTAATGCACAAATTTTGTACACAATGTTTATGCGCAAAGTTCATGCACGAAGTTTATGCACAAATTCTATGCACAAAGTTTACGCAAAACGTTTACGGCCTAATTCCGCTATACCCACTGTTTGGGCCTCTGAATTTTCTGCTAGCCAGTTCTCGCACATTTAAGACAGGGTACCCAGTTTACAAAAAAAAACGTGCAATACCCACTATTTTTCGACCCGCCGGAGATCATGCATGGCGCACCCACTATTGTAAAAACATGCATGCTACACCGGTTTACGGTGAATTAGTTCAACGACTGTGGGTATCCGAAGTATGATTTTCTAACTTTCATTGGTTTCATGTCATATTTTATTTTGTCCTATGTTCATTATTGTTTAACGTGACCAAATTCCTAACATTTCTATTTCGACTGACAAGTAGTCGCATTTTTGGTCCGTGAAACAGTGGGGGTCTCATTTATATCCACTCAAGAATCTTTTTTTTTTCCGTCGCCGGACATGGGCCGCTCGTCTTTCGTGTACATCACAATCACGCGACCGTGGATGTCCACGGTCGCGTTATGTGCTCATTCGCAAAGCGAACGAGCAAAAAGCACCTTGAATGGGCCTTTTGGCGCTGGGTCTTAGGACCCGTTCGAGGACTGTTTTTCTCGTTCCTTACGTGAACGACCGAAACAGTTCTGTTCACTTTAAACCGTCCACTTCAGTTTAGGGTTTAGGTGAAAAACAATCCGGCGACGTAATTGTTTTCGAAAAATCTCTCCCACACACAAGAAATGTTTTTGAAGTCGACTTGACGTCTATTTTCTCAGCGAAAAAATGGACGCTGAGTCGACGTCGACGTCAATTGGTTTTGGGCATATGTCTCATGTCGATGTCGTCGACTTGAGAAGAGCACCAAAAAAAAATGGCGAGCTGTCGATCGAACTTCGTCCGGTCGACAGCCCGATAGTCCTCGTTGGCATTTGCCGACGAGGACTAGCCAAACAGGGAGTCGAGCGGGGCTGGCTCGCTGCCGCCAGCCACCCTGTTGGTCCTCGTTGGCATTGTGCGCATAAAAAAAAAACACGTGGCCTATCGCACGAGGCATCACACGCCGGTAAGCTTGAAGCGAGACCTCTTTTTTTTTCTTCCAAATTGTTGTCGATCACACACAACCGAAGAAGAGCAACTTCATAGTTTCTCCATTTTGTGGGCGTTCGATCCTTCAATCGGACGTAAGACGAGGATGAAGCAGTAGAAAGAGAGAAGTACGTGTCTATTCTTGCTATTTCTTCCCACCACGACTTTTACTTCGCTACTATTTCATAGAGAGAGAAATTTGAACAAATAGCACAAAAAAAAATCATGCCAAACTCTTCCGCTCCTTTGACTTGGTCGTCCGACGTCGGCCGTATTTTACAGTGTAAACACTTAAGAATAATAAGCCAATAGATTTATTGCAAAAACGTGGTAAGAGATATGCAAAATGAGCATGTAAGCCGTTTTTAACTGTCGATATATGTTTTTTTCAGAAAGGAAACGTATTAGCATACGGGACCTAGTTCGTGATGTCGTCATTGACTAAGGTTTTCTTAGCATGTCGTCGAGCGTATTTTGGTGGAGTGTCAAAGTGGGTATGCGGAGATTAAGTTCGTCCTCCACTCGATTTTTTGCACGGTGGACGTCCGAAGTATTTGTTTTTAACAGTGGCCATCGGAAGTGTTATGTACATATTGTGGACATTATAGACATGTTTCTGCAAAAGTGGCCCTTACATGTTTTATATGCAAAAAGTGGGTGCGACATTCTTTTGTTGCGAAGTCAGTGGGTATACGGCAAGTGTACCCAAACGTTTATGCACAAAAGATTATGCAAAACGCTTATGCACAAAGTGTATGGACAATGTTTACACACAAATTATGTTCACAAAGTTTATGCACAAAGTTTAGGCACAACGTTTATACACAAAGTTTATGCACAAAGCTTATGCACACAGTTTATGCACAACGTTTATGCACAAAGCTTATGCACAAAGTGTATGCACAAAGTTTGCGCACAATGTTAACACACAAAGTTTATGCACGAAGTTTATGCAAAATGTTTATGCACAAAGTTTATGCACAAAGTTTATGCACAAATTCTATGCACAAAGTTCATGCACGAAGTGTATGCACAAAGTTTATGCAAAACGTTCATGCACAAAGCTTACGCTCAAAGTTTGTGCACAAAGGGGTGTTGAGTTGCAAACAAGTGTTGATTTGTGACCGGGTGTTGATTTGCTACCGGGTGTTGATGTGCGACCCGGTGTTGATTTGCGACGGGGTGTTGATTTGCGACGGGGTTTTGATTTGCAAGGCGCATGTTAATTAGCGAACGGGTGTTGATTGGCGACGGGGTGTAGATTTGCAACCGGGTGTTGATTTTCCATGTGGTGTTGATTTTGGACAGGGTGTTGATTTGCAAGCGGGTGTTGATTTGTGACGGGGTGTTAATTTTCAAGGGGTTTTGATTTGCAATGGGGTGTTGATTTGCGACACGGTGTTGCTTTGTGACCGGATGTTGATTTGCGACCAGGTGTTCATTTTCGACCGGGTTTTGATTTGCGATGGTGTGTTGATTTCCCACGGAGTGTTGATTTGAGACGGGGTGTTGATTTGCGACAGGGTGTTGTTTTGGGACGGGCTGTTGATTTGCAACCGGGTATTGATTTGCGACCGGGTGTTGATTCACGATGGGATGTTGATTTGCAACCGGGTGTTGATTTGCGATGGGTTGTTGATCTGTGACCAGGTGTTGATTTACGACCGGGTCTTGATTTGTGACCGGGTATTGCTTTGCGACCGGATGTTGATTTGCAATGGGGTGATGATTTGTGACAGGGTCTTGATATGCGACGGGGTGTTGATTTGCGACAGGGTGTTGATTTGTGATGGGTTGATGATTTGCAACGGGATGTTGGTTTGCAACCGGGTGTTGGTTTGAAACCGGTTGTTGATTTGGGACCAGTTGTTGATTTGCAAAAGGTCATTGATTTGCGATGGGATGTTGATTTGCAACAGGGTGTTGATTTGCAACGGGGTGTTGATTTGTGACCGGGTGTTCATTTGCGACGGGGTGTTGATTTGAGACCGAGTGCTGATTTGCGACTGGGTGTTGATGTGCAATGGGGTGTTGATTTGCAATTGGGTGTTAATTTGTGACCGGGTGTTGATTTGCGACCAGGTGTTGGTTTGAAAATGGGTGTTGATTTGCAACGGGGTGTTGATTTACGATAGGGTGTTGATATGTGACCGCGTGTTGATTTTCCACGGGTTGTTGATTTACGACTAGCTATTGATTTGTAACGGAGTTTTTATTTGCGACAGGGTGTTTATTTGCGACCGGGTGTTGCTTTGTGACTGGGTTTTGATTTGCGACGGTGTGTTGATTTGTGACCGGGTGTTGATTTGCAATGGGGTGTTGATTTGCGACCGGTTAGTGTTTTGCGACCGGGTGTTGATTTGCGACTGGGTGTTTATTTGCAATGGGGTGTTGAATTTTGACGGGGTGTTGATTTGTGACGGGGTGCTGATTTGCAACGGAGTGTTGATTTGAGATGTGGTGTTGCTTTCCAAAGGGATGTTGATTTGCGATGGGGTGTTGATTTGCGACGGTGTGTTGATTTGTAACCGGGTGTTGATTTTCAATCGGGTGTTGATTTGTGACCAGGTGTTGATTTGTGACAAGGTGTTCATTTGCGACCGGGTTTTGATTTGCAAACTGGTGTTGATTTTTGAACTGGTGTTGATTTTTTAATTGGTGTTGATTTGCGACGCAGTGTTTGTTTTGCGACCGGATGCTGATTTGCGACTAGGTGTTGATTTGCAACCGGGTATTGTTTTTATAACGGTGTGTTCATTTGCGACAAGGTGCTGATTTGTGATGGGGTGTTGATTTGTGACAGGTTGTTGATTTGCAACCCGGTGTTGATTTGCGACGGGGTGTTGATTTACGACCGGGTGCTGTTTTGCGAGGGGGTTCTCATTTGTGAGAGGGTGTTGATTTGCGATGGTGTGTTGATTTGCTACCAGGTGTTGATTTGCAACGGGGTGTTTCTTTGCGACAGGGTGTTGATTTGCGATTGGGTGTTGATTTGCAACTGGGTGTTGATTTGCGACCGGATGTTAATTTTGCGACCGAGTGTTGATTTGCAACGGGGTATTGATTTGTGCCGGTGGTTGATTTCCAGTGGGGTGTTGATTTGCGATGGGGTGTTTATTTGCAACCGGGTGTTGGTTTGCGAACGGGTGTTGTTTTACAACCAGTTGATGATTTGGGACTGGGTGTTGATTTGCGACCGGTTGTTGATTTGCGACGGGGTGTTCATTTGCAACGGGGTGTTGATTTGCGACGGGGTGTTCATTTGCAATGAGTTGTTGTTTTGCGACTGGGTGTTAACTTGCGACCATGAATTGATTTACGACCGGGTGTCGGTTTGCAACAGGACTGGGTGTTGATTTGCGACAACATGTTTTTTTCTTTCCCGACCGGTGTTCATTTTGCGACCGGGTGTTGATTTGCAACGGGTTGTTGATTTGTGACGGGCTGTTGATTTCCAACGGAATGTTTCTTTGTGACGGGGTGTTGATTTGCGACCGGGTACTTGTTTGCAGCCAGGGTTTGATTTTTGACGGGATGTTGATTTGCAAACGGGTGTTGATTTGCGACGGGGTGTTGATTTGTGATTGGGTGTTCATTTGCGACCGGGTGTTGATTTGCAACAGGGTGTTAAACTGCGACGGGTTGATGATTTGCGACAGGGTGTTGACTTGCAACAGGGTGTTGGTTTGCGATGTGGTGTTTATTTGTGACAGGGTGTTGATTTGAGACCGGGTGTTGATTTGCAATGGGGTGTTGCTTTGCAACCGATTGTTGATTTGCAAACTGGTGTTGATTGTTGAGCTGGTGTTGATTTTGAAACTGGTGTTGATTTGTGACGTGGTGTTGATTTGCAACCTGGTGCTCATTTGCAACCGGGTGTTTATTTGCAGCCGGGTGTTAATCTGCGACGGGGTGTTCATTTGCGACGGGGTGTTGTTTTGCGACGGGGTGTTGACTTGCTATGGGGTGTTGATCCGTGACGGGGTGTTCATTTGCGACAAAGTGTTGATTTGCAACGGGGTGTTGATTTGCGACGGGGTGTTGATTTGTAACCGGGTGTTCATTTGCGTCTGGGTGTTGATTTGCGACCGGGTGTTGATTTGCGACCAGGTGTTGATTTGCGATCGGGTGTTGATTTGCAACCGGGTGTTGATTTGCAACCGGGTATTGTAACGGGGTGTTGATTTGCAGCCAGGTGTTGATCTGTGACAGTTGATTTCTTTGCATCGGGATGCTGATTTGCAACAGGGTGTTGATTTGCGATGGGGTGTTGATTTGGGACCAGGTGTTCATTTACGGCTGGGTGTTGATTTGCGACCGGGTGTTGATTTGCGACCGGGTGTTGATTCGCGACCGGTTGTTGATTTGCGATGGGGTGTTGATTTGCGACGGGGTGTTGATTTGTGACGGGGTGTTGATTTGCAACAGAGTGTTGATTTGTGATTGAGTGCTGATTTGCAACGGGTTGTTGATTTGCGACAGAGTGTTGATTTGCGACGGGGTGTTGATTTGCAGCCAGGTGTTTGTTTTCAATCGGCTGTTGATTTGCGACCAGGTGTTGATTTGCGACGGGGTGTTGATTTGTGACCGGGTATTGATTTTTGACCGGGTGTTGATTTGCGACGGGGTGTTGATTTGCGACCGAGTGTTTACTTTTAAAATGGTGTTGATTTTTGAACTGGTGTTGATTTGTGACGTGGTGTTGATTGAAACCGGGTGCTGATTTGTGACCGGGTGTTGATTTGCAACCAGGTGTTGATTTGCGATTGGGTGTTGCTTTGTAACCGGATGTTGATTCATGACGGAATGTTGATTCGCGACTAGGTGTTGATTTGCAACGGGGTGTTGATTCACAACGAGGTGTTGATTTGGGACCGGTTTTTGGTTTGTGACAGCGTGTTGGTTTGTGGCCGGATGTTGATTTGCGGCCGGGTGTTGCTTTGCGACTGGGTGTTGAATTGCGACCGGGTGTTGATTTGTGACCGGGTGTTGATTTGCAACCGGGTGTTGAGTTGCAACCGGGTGTTGGTTTGCAACGGGGTGTTAATTTGCGACGGGGTGTTGCTTTGTGACGAGGTGCTGATTTGCAAAGGGGTGTTGATCTGCGACGGGATGTTAATTTGCGACGGGGTGTTGACTTTTGACGGGGTGTTGATTTGGGACCAAGTGTTGATTTTTGACCAGGTGTTGATTTGCGACCGGGTGTTGATTTGCGACCGGGTGTTGATTTGCGACTGGGTGTTGATTTGTGACCAGGTTTTGATTTGTGACCAGGTGTTGATTTTTGACCGGGTGTTGATTTGCGACCAAGTGTTGATTTACGACCGGGTGTTGATTTGCGGAGGGGTGTTGATGTGTGATGGGATGTTGATTTGCAACAGGGTGTTGATTTGTAATGGAGTGTTGATTTGTGACAGGGTGTTGATTTGCCATGGGGTGTTGATTTACAACGGTGTGTTCATTTGCGACAGGATGTTCATTTGCAATGGGGTGTTGATTTGCAACCGGGTGTTGATTTGTGACCCGGTGTTGATTTGCAACGGGATGTTCATTTGAGACTGGATGCTGATTTGCGAGGGGGTGCTAATGTGCGAGGGGGTGTTGATTTGCAATGGGGTGTTGATTTTTGACCGGGTGTTGATTTGCGACCGGGTCTTGATTTGTGACGCTATGTTGCTTTGTGACAGGTTGTTCATTTGCGAAGGGGTGTTGATTTGCGACCGGGTGTTGATTTGCAAGCTGGTGTTGATTTGCGATTGGGTGTTGATTTGCGAGTGGGTGTTGATTTGTGACCGGGTGTTGACTTGAGACCAGGTGTTGATTTGCAACGGTGTCTTGATTTGCGCTGGTGGCTGTTTTCCAACGGGGTGTTGATTTGCGATGGGGTGTTTATTTGCAACCGGGTGTGGGTTTGCGACCGGGTGTTGGTTTGCGACCGGTGGATGATGTGGGACTGCGTGTTGATTTGCGACCGGTTGTTGATTTGCGATGGGGTATTGATTTGCAACGGGGTGTTGATTTGCGAATGGATGTTGATTTGCGACAGGGTGTTGATTTGCGAGGAGATGTTGATTTGTGACGGGCTATTGATTGGCAACATGGTGTTGATTTTCCATGGGGCGTTGATTTGTGACAGGGTGTTGATTTGTGACGTGGTGCTGATTTGCGACCTGGTGTTGATTTTCAATCGGGTGTTGATTTGTGACCGGGTGTTCATTTGTGATGGGGATTGATTTGTGACCGGGTGTTGATTTGCGACCGGATGTTGAATTGCGATGGGGTGTTGATTTACAACGGGATGTTGATTTGCGACCAAGTGTTGATATGGGAATTGGTGTTGATTTTCAAACTTGTGTTGATTTTTTAACTGGTGTTGATGTGCGACGTGGTGTTGATTTGCGACCGAGTGCTGATTTGCAACCAGTTGCTGATTTTCAACCGGCTGTTGATTTGCGATGGGGTGTTCATTTGCGACTGGGTGTTGATTCGCGACGGGGTGTTGATTTGCTACAGGGTTTTGATCCGCAACGGGGTGTTGATTGGCGACAGGGTGTTATTTGCAATGGGATGTTGATTTGCGACGGGGTGTTGATTTCCGACCGGGTGCTGATTTGCGTCCGGGTGTTGATTTGCGACTGGGTGTTGATTTGTGATCGGGTAGATTTGCGACTGGATGTTGATTTGCAACCGGGTGATGATTTGTGACCAGGTGTCCGTTTGGGACGGGATGTTAATTTGCGAAGCGGTGTTGATTTGCAATGGGGTGTTGATAAATGACAGGGTTTTGATTTGCGACCGGGTGCTGATTTGCAACTGGGTGTTGATTTGTGACTGGGTGTTGATTTGCAACCAGGTGTTGATTTGCAACGTGGTGTTGATTTGCGACTGGGTGTTCATTTGGGATGGGATATTGATTTGCGACTGGCTGATGATTTGCGATGGTATGTTGATTTGCGACAGGGTGTTGATTTGCAACGGTGTGTTGATTTGTGCCGATGGTTGATTTCTAACGGGATGTTGATTTGCGATGGAGTATTTATTTGCAACCGAGTGTTGGTATGCAACCGGGTGTTGGTTTGTGACCGGTAGATGATTTGGGACTTGGTGTTAATTTGTGACCAGTTGTTCATTTGCAAAGGGGTGTTGATTTGCGACGGGGTGTTGATTTGCGACGGGCTGTTGTTTTGTGAATGGGTGTTGATTTGCGACGGGTTGTTGATTTGGGACCGGGTGTTGATTTGCGACCGGGTGTTGGTTTGCAAAAGGGTGTTGATTTACGGCCGGGTGTTGATTTGCAACAGGGTGTTCATTTTGCGACCGGGTGTTGTTTTGCAAGGGGTTGTTGATTTGTGAGGGGCTGTTGATATGCAACGGAATGTTCTTTGCAACGGGGTGTTGATTTGCGACCGGGTGGTTGTTTGCGAGCGGGTTTTGACTTTTGACGGGGTGTTGATTTGTGACCGGGTGTTAATTTGCGACTGGGTGTTGATTTTCGACCGGGTATTGATTTGCAAACGGGTGTTGATTTGCGACAGCGTGTTGATTTGTGACTGGATGTTGATTTATGATAGGATGATGATTTGTAACAGGGTGTTGATTTGCGATGGGATGTCGATTTGTGACAGGGTGATGATTTGCGACCGGGTGTTGATTTGTAATCGGGTGTTGATTTGCGACCGGGTGTTGATTTGCGACGGGGTGTTGATTTGTGACCAAGTGTTGATTTGTGACCGGGTGTTGATTTGCAACCGAGTGTTCATTTGCGAACTAGTGTTGATTTTCAAACTGGTGTTGATTTTTGAACTAGTGTTGATTTGTGACGTAATGTTGATTTGTGACCGGGTGCTGATTTGCAACCGGGTGTTGATTTTCAACCAGCTGTTGATCTGCGACGGGGTGTTCATTTGCAACCGGGTGTTGATAGTGGTTGCGAGTGGTTGGGAGTGGTTGCAAGTAGTTATGAGTGGTTGCGAGTGGTTATAAGTGGTTGCGAGTGGTTACAAGTGGTTGCGAGTGGTTGCGAGTGGTTGCCATTGGTTACAAGTGGTTGCGAGCGGTTACGAGTGGTTGTGAGTGGTTGGGAGTGGTTGCAATTGGTTGCGAGTTCTTGCGAGTGGTTGCGAGTGGTTGCAGGTGGTTGCAAGTGGTTGTGAGTGGTTGCGAGTGGTTGTGAGTGGTTGCGAGTGGTTGCAAGTGATTGTGAGTTGTTCCCAGTTGTTTCCAGTGGTTGCGAGTAGTTGCGAGTGGGTGCGAGTGGTTATGAGTGGTTGTGAGTGGTTGCGAGTGGCTGCGAGTGGTTGCGAGTGGTTGTGAGTGGTTGCGACTGGTTGCGACTGGTTTCAAGTGCTTGTGAGTGGTTGCCACTGGTTGCGAGTGGTCGCACGTGGTTATTAGTGGTTACGAGTGGTTGCGAGTGGTTGTGAATGGTTGCGAGTGGTTGTAAGTGGTAGCGAGGGGTTGCCAGTGGTCGCCAGTGGTTGCGAGTGGTTGTAAGTGGTTTGGTGTGGTTACGAGTGGTTGCAAGTGTTTATGAGTGGTTTCGTAAGGTTGTGAGTATTTGCGAGTGGTTGCGAGTGGTTACAAGTAATTGCAAGTAGTTGCGAGTGGTTGCGAGTGGCTACGAGTGGTTGCAAGTGGTTGCAAGTGGCTGTGAGTGGTTACAAGTGGTTATGAGTGGTTGCGAGTGGTTGCAAGTGGTTGCGAGTGGTTGCGAGTGGCTACAAGTGATTGCAACGGGTTGCGAGTGGTTGCAAGTGGTTGCAAGTGGTTGCGAGTGGTTACGAGTGGTTGCGAGTGGTTGCAAGCTATTGGGAGTGGTTGCAGGTGGCTGTGAGTGGATGTGAGTGGTAACAAGTGGTTGCGAGTGGTTACGAGTAGTTGCGAGTGGTTGCGAGTGGTTGCGAGTGGTTGCGAGCGGCTACCAGTGGTTGCAATTGATTGTGAGTGGTTGCGAGTGGTTGTTAGTGGTTGCAAGTGGTTGCGAGTGGTTGCAACTGGTTGCGAGTGGTTGGAAGTGGTTGTGAGAGGTTGCGAGTGGTTGTGAGTGGATGTGAGTGGTTGCGATTTGGTATGAGTGGTTGCGAGTGGTTGCAAGTGGCTGTGCGTTGTGAGTGGTTGCCAGTGCTTGCGAGTGCTTGTAAGTCGTTGTGAGTGGTTGTGAGAGGTTGCGAGTGGTTGCGAGTGGTTGTGAGTGGTTGCAAGTGGTTGCGAGTGGTTCTAACTGGTTACGATTGGCTGCGACTTATTGCAAGTGGTTGCAAGTTGTTGCGAGTGGTTGCAAGTGGTTGCAAATGATTGCAAGTGGTTGCGAGTGGTTGCGAGTGGTTACAATTTGTCGCGAGTGGTAGGAGCGGTTTCAATTGGTTGCGAGTGGTTGTGAGAGGTTGCGAGTGGTTGCAAGTGATTACGAGAGGTTGGGAATGGTTACGAGTGGTTGTGAATGGTTGCGAGTGGTTGTGAGTGGTTGCGAGTTGTTGCGAGTGGTTGCAAGTAGCTGCGATTGGATACCAGTGGTTGCGAATGGTTGTATGTGGTTGCGAGTGGTTGTGAGTGGTTCCGAGTGCTTGAAAGTGATTGCGAGTGGTTGCGAGTGGTTGCGAGTGATTGCAAGTGGTTGCGAGTGGTTGCAAGTGGTTGCGAGTAGTTGCGAGTGGTTGCGAGTCATTCTGAGTGGTTGCGAGTGGTTCAAAGTGGTTGCGATTGGTTGAAATTGTTGCAAGTGGTCGCAAGTTGTTGCGAGTGGTTGCAAGTGGTTACGAATGGTTGCGATTTGTTGTGAGTGATTACGAGTGGTTCTGAGTGGTTACGAGTGGTCGCAAGTGGTGCGAGTGGTGGCAAGTGGTTGCGAGTCGTTGTGAGTGGTTGCGAGTGGTTGCAAGTGATTCCGAGTGGTTGCAAGTGGCTTGGAGTGGTTGCAAATGGTTATGAGTGGTTTCGAGTGGTTACGAGTGGTTACGAGTGGTTGTGAGTTGTTGTGACTGGTTGCGAGTGGCTGCAAGTCGTTGCGAGTTGTTTCAAGTGGTTGCAAGTAGTTGTAAGTGGTTGCGAGTGGTTGAAAATGGTTGCGGGTGGTTGCGAGTGGTAGCGAGTGGTTGTGAGTGGTTGGGATTTTTTGTGAGAGCTTGTTAGTGGTTACAAGTGGTTTCTAATGGTTTTGAGTGGTTGCTAGTGGTTGCAAATGGTTGCAAGTTGTTTGGAGTGCTTGCAAGTGGTTGCAAGTGGTTGAGTGCTTGCAAGTGGTTGTGATTGGTTGCGAGTGGTTGTGAGTGGTTGCAAGTGGTTGCGAGTTGTTGCGAGTGGTTGGGAGTGGTTGTGAGTGGTTGTGAGTAGTTGCAATTTGGTACAAGTGGTTGCAAGTGGCTGCGAGTGGTTGCAAGTGGTTGTGACTGGTTGTGAGTGGTTGCCAGTGCTTGCGAGTACTTGCAAGTGGTTGTGAGTGGTAATGAGTGGTTGCAAGTGGTTGCGAGTGGTTCGGAGTGGTTGCGAGTGGTTCCAAGTGGTTGCGATTGGTTGCGACTTATTCCAAGTGGTTGCAAGTTGTTGCGACTGGTTGCAAGTGGGTGCGAATGGTTGCGAGTGGTTGCGAGTGGTTGTGAGTGGTTGGGAGTGGTTGTGAGTGGTTACGACTGGTCGTAAGTGGTACGAGTGGTTGCAAGTGGTTCTGAGTGGTTCTGAGAGGTTTGGAGTGGTTGTAAGTGATTGCGAGAGGTTGCAAGTGGTTGGAGTGGTTGCGAATAGTTACAAGTGGTTACGAGTGGTTGCGTGTGGTTGCGAGTGGTTGTGAGTTGTTGCGAGTGGTTGCGAGCAGCTACAAGTGGATGTGAGTGGTTGAGGATGGTTGTAAGTGGTTGCGAGTGGTTGTGAGTGGTTGTAAGTGGTTGTGAGTGGTTGCAAATGATTGCGAGTGGTTGTGAGTGGTTGCGAGTGGTTGCGAGCGGTTGCGATGGTTCCAAGTGGTTGGGAGTAGTTCCAAGTATTTTCAAATGGCTCAATTTGTTGCGAGTGGTTGCTAGTTCTTGCAAGTGGTTGCAAGTGGTTGTGAACGGTTGCGAGTTGTTGAGAGTGGTTATGAGTAGTTGTGAGTGGTTACGAGTGGTCGCGAGGGGTTGCAAGTGCTATCAAGTGGTTGTGACTGGTTGTGACTGGTTGTGACTGGTTGCAAGTGATTGTGAGTTGTTGCGAGTGGCTTGTAGTGGTTGCGAATGGTTGCAAATGGTTGTGAGTGGTTACGAGTAGTTTCGAGTTGTTCTGAGTGGTTGCGAGTGGCTACGACTGGTTGCAAGTGGTTGCGAGTGGTTGCAAGTGGTTGCAGGTGGTTGCGAGTGGTTGCAAGTGGTTGTAAGTGATCGTGAGTGGTTGCGAGTGGCTGCGAGTGGTTGCGAGTGGCTGCGAGTGGTTGCGAGTGGCTGCGAGTGGTTGCGAGTGGCTGCGAGTGGTTGCAAGTGGTTGCGAGTGGTTACGAGTAGTTGCGAGTTGTTCTGAGTGGTTGCGAGTGGCTACGACTGGTTGCAAGTGGTTGCGAGTGGTTGCAAGTGGTTGCAGGTGGTTGCGAGTGGTTGCAAGTGGTTGTAAGTGATCGTGAGTGGTTGCGAGTGGCTGCGAGTGGTTGCGAGTGGCTGCGAGTGGTTGCGAGTGGTTACAAGTGGTTGCTAGTGGTTGTGAGTGGTTGTAAGTGGTTGCAAGTTGTTGCAAGTGGTTGTGAGTGGTTGCGAGTGGTTACGAGTGGTTGCGAGTGGTTACAAGGGGTTGTGAGAGGTTGCAAGTGCTTGCAAGGGGTTGCGAGTGGTTGTGAGTGGTTGTGAGTGGTTACAAGTAGTTGTGAGTGGTTGCAACTTGTCGCGAGTGGTTGCGAGTGGTTGTGAGTAGTTACGAGTTGTTATTGGCCAGGGAGGTTTGCTAGTGGTTGCACGTGGTTGCAAGTGGTTGCAGGTAGTTGCGAGTGGTTGCGGTGGATTACAAGTGGTTGCGAGTTATTGCGAGTGATTGCAAGTGGTTGTGAGTGGTTGTGAGTGGTTGCGGGTGCTTGCAAGTGGTTGTGAGTGGTTGTGAGTGGTTGCGAGTGGTTGGGAGTGGTTGCGAGTGGTTGCGAGTGGTTCAAGTGGTTGCGATTGCTTGCGACTTGTTGCGAATGGTTTAAGTTGTTGCGAGTGGTTGCAAGTGGTTTTGAATGGTTGTGAGTGGTTGTGAGTAGTTGCGAGTGGTTGCGATTGGTTGCGAGTGCCTGCAAGTTTTTATGAGTGCTTGCAAGTGGCTACGATTGGTTGTGTGTGGTAACAAGTGGTTGCAAGTTGTTACGAGTGGTTGTGAGTGGTTGTAAGTGGTTGCCAGTGGTTGTGAGTGGTTCCGAGTGGTTGCGAGAAGTTTCAAGTGGTTGCGAGTTGTTTCTAGTGGTTGCAAGTGGGTGCGAGTGGTTGCGAGTGGTTGCAAGTGGTTAAGAGTGATTTCGAGTGGTTGCAAGTGGTTGCAAGTGGTTGCGAGTGGTTGCGAGTGGGTGGGAGTGGTTGCGAGTGGTTGCGTGTGGTTGCGAGTGGTTGCAAGTGGTTGGGAGTGGTTGCAAATGGTAGCGAGTGGTTTAGCGGTTGCGAGTGGTTGCGAGTGGTTGCAAGTGGTTAAGAGTGATTTCGAGTGGTTGCGAGTGGTTGCGAGTGGTTGCGAGTGGGTGGGAGTGGTTGCGAGTGGTTGCGTGTGGTTGCGAGTGGTTGCAAGTGGTTGGGAGTGGTTGCAAATGGTAGCGAGTGGTTTAGCGGTTGCGAGTGGTTGCGAGTGGTTGCAAGTGGTTAAGAGTGATTTCGAGTGGTTGCGAGTGGTTGCGAGTGGTTGCGAGTGGTTCCGAGTGGTTGCGAGTGGTTGAGATTGGTTACGAGTGGTTGCGAGTGGTTGCGAGTGGTTGCGAGTGGTTGCAAGTGGTTAAGAGTGATTTCGAGTGGTTGCAAGTGGTTGCAAGTGGTTGCGAGTGGTTGCGAGTGGGTGGGAGTGGTTGCGAGTGGTTGCGTGTGGTTGCGAGTGGTTGCAAGTGGTTTGGAGTGGTTGCAAATGGTAGCGAGTGGTTTAGTGGTTGCGAGTGGTTGCGAGTGGTTGCAAGTGGTTGCGAGTGGTTGCGAGTGGTTGTGAGTGGTTGAGCAGGTTTGGCCACAAACCTGCTCACTTGGCCCGCCGCATAAGCAATGTCAGGTCGTGTCCCCACTATTGCATAGATGAGGCTTCCAACGGCGGACTAGTACGAAATGCTTGGCTTCTCTCACTGCTCTGCCTTGTTGCTTGGTGACATGGAGAAGGAGAGCCTACAATCGGAGGGCATGGTGATGCTGACAGGTTTGCAGGCCTCCATGTTGTAGCGCTTCAAGATGTCCATGATGTAGTTGGTCTGGTTGAGCTCGATTGTACCTGCATTGTGGTTGCGGTGGGCAGCAATCCCAAGGTAGTACTCAAGAAGACCCATGTCCTTCATCTTGAACCTGCTGGCCAACTTTTTTTGGAGTTCCATAAAGGCCTCTTGCAAGGAAGAACACATGGTTAGATCGTCCACGTGCAACGCCACCAGCAGCAAGCCAAGTTTGTCATCCTACACATAGAAGCTAGGATCATTCTTGCAGTGCACAAAAGTGACCTCAGCCATGAAGCTGTCAATTTCCTTGTACCAGATTCGTGGGGCCTTTTTCAGCCCGTACAACGCCTTCACCAGCTTGCACACCTTACCCTCATGTGCTTTGACACCTTCCGGTACCTCCATTAATACCTCCTTGTCAAGCTTCCCGTAAAGGAGAGCTGTCTTCACATCCATCTTGTGGATCTCAAGGTCTTTGGCGGCAGCGACAGCGAGGAGGGACCTAATGGAGGCAAACGTGATGACCGGTGCGAAGGCCTCATCGTACTCAGACCCCGCACGCTGTGAGAATCCTTTCGCCATGACCTTTACCTTGTACTTGTTGATGCTATCATCTTGCTTCCGCTTCAGCCTGAGCACCCACTTTGAGCCCATCACGTAAGCGTTAGCGGGTCTGTCCACCAACACGCATGTGCCATATTCTTGGATGGACGCGAGCTCGCTGTCCACCACCTCCTTCCACTTGGCCGCATCAGGCCTTGCCAGCGCCTCAGCCACAGTGAGCGGCTCTCCCTGAGTCAGACACGACCAGCTCAGTCGAGTCCAGCTTTCGGTGTCAGCGTCGTACTTTGGCATTTGTTTTCTCTGTCGTTTGCTGCGACGCTCCATTTCTGTTGCCTCATATTTTCTTTGCTGTTGCTCCTGGACTGGTGGCTGCCCTGAAGTTAACTTTTCCTCTTTTGAAGAGCCACTGGCCTCCGAGCTGGTCTCAGAGGCCTCGGACGTCTTTGAATCTGTGTCAGAGCTCTCCCCTGCGTCAGCGTGCGCAACCGCTCTCCCTGCCACTCCACTCTTCTCCTTGGCCTGCCGCACTGGCGCAACTTGCCAGTTTTCGGGAGCTTGGTCTCCTGACTCCAGGAGCACCAACCACTCTGCCAGGTCCCACAGCTGGTAGGTCTTGTGGGCTGTATTATAGCCCACCATCACGCACTTTCACGCCCTTGCATCCAGCTTGCCGCCACCCTCTCCCACTTGGACCTTTGCCCATGCGGTGTAGCCAAAGACTTTGGGGTGTGGTGCGTCCGGCTTGTTCCCTGACCATACTTCTTGTGGCGTCATCTGTTGCTTGCCCTTTTTCTTGCCGCGCCTGCCCAGTGCAGCCGCAAGAGTCAGGTTGACAATGTAGCATGCCGTTCTTGCCCCTTTTGTCCAGAAGCGCATTGGGAGGTTCGCATCAAAGAGCATGCTGCATACCTTGCGAGGATGGTCTGATTCATCTGCTCAGCCACATCATTGCTGTGTGGTGTGTAGGAAGTTGTGGGCTGGTGGTTGATCCCATGTTGCCGCAACCAGCCCTTGCATGCTTCATAATCTCCGCTGTTGTCACTTTGCATTGCCTTCACCTTCTTTCCATTCTGGCGCTCCACCATGGCAACAAACTCCTGCAACTTCTCCCAGACTTCTCCCTTGGTTTTGAGGAAGTAGATCCACACTTTGTGGCTGTGGTCATCGACGAAGGTCAGAAAGTACTTTCTGCCACCGTTTGACGCCGTGCAAAAGGGTCTACACAGGTCGGTGTGAATCAGGTCAAGGGCTACTTCTGCGCGGTGACCGTTGCCCTCAAACCGCTTTCTCTTGGTCTTGCCTTCAAGGCAAGGTTGACATAAGTTACCACACCAAGTCGCATCCTTCGTGCACCCCTCCATGCCGTGGACAAGCTGTTGTTGCTGCATGACTTGGAGTGTTCTCTTTGCAAAGTGTCCAACGCGTCTATGCCACAGCTCAGCATCTTCGTCCTTGGTAGTATAGCACACATTCTGCATTACTGTTGGTGTGTTCTCATGCGTTGGTACCGAGATCACTGCCTCTGCCACACCTGCATGACCCTCATCTTCAGAGCTATCCGCCGTGGTTGTCTGCAAAACGCAAAGCCCGTCGACTCGTGGAACCCGTGCTATGAGGTCTTTGTTAGCGTAGAGGATCCTTAATCTCTTCGTTCTTGAGGACGACAACCTTTTTCTACTTGAACACCACAGTCATGTCGTTGTCCATTATTTTTGACACGGATAGGAGGTCTGCCGCAAACGAAGGCATGTAGACCACGTCACGTAGCCGTAGATCCTTCTCCGCACCATTGAGGCTGATGCTTACCAGCTTGTCTCCCACGCCCTTTGTGTTCACAACGATACCGTTGGCACATCTGAACTGCCACTCGGTGGGGCCGATGGAGATGAATTCAGCCTGGTCGTTGCTAGAGTGATTTTCGGTGCCGGAGTCAAGTCCAAGGGATCCTGGCCTGAGCAGTGCCACTCCTTTTGCCGGAGGCTTACTCTGTGCCATCATGTTGGTGGCTTCTTTGCCACCCTTTTTTCTGCATTTTTTCCCATCGCTTCCATCATCTTCCTCCTTCGGTGATCTGTACTCTCTTGCCCAGTGGCCGGGTTTGCCGCAGTTGTGGCAGTTGCCCTGTCGCTTGGGAGCCTCGCCGCCATTGTTGCCTCCACCGCCACCGCTTCCGCGGCCACCTTTCTGACCAGAGGCTGACTCTTTGCTCCCACGGCCACTGTAGCGTACAGCATAGGCTGACAAGTTAGCCTCACTTCCGCTACAGCGCATGGCCTCATTCCGCATGTACTTGGACACTGCCACGTATGTCAGGTCATCCTCCTTCCAACAGCCCATGACAGTGATCATTGGGCTCCAGCTCTCCAGTAGCGCCACAATGAGTATCATGGATTGCATGTTTTTATCAAGGTCCCAGTTCTTCTGGCAAGCCTTGCTAAGTAGTCCTCCAAACGTCTGTAGGAAGTCGGGGATTGATTTGCCCTCATTCATCCTCATGCTGTTCAGTCGTTGAAGGATGAGTAATCTGTTTGCGAGGGAGGTGGATATGTGCACAAGCTTGAGCTTGGCATGAGTATCCAAAGCCATAGTGAACCCCTCAATGACAAGAACATAGTTCTTGGCCATCGCGTTGCTGAGGAGTGACATGACGACATCATTTTGTTCAGTCCATGTCTCGTGCTCCGGTGAGCCCTGCGCGGGGATCTGCTCCTCTCCTTTCAGAAGCCTGATGAATCCACGCACTTTCATTGCCAGTTCGAACTGCCATCTCCAGAGCGGGAAGTCATTCCCCTCAAAGACAGGGATTCCTCCCAAAGATCCAAGACCTTGCTGCAATGCGGTGGCAGTCACGGTTACACTTGTGGTCTGCCCTGTGGTAGCCACAATTGAGTTTGAGGACTGCCTTGCGGCAGCCTGTGTTGCGTTTGAAGACTGCCCTGTGGCAGCCCCCACTACTTCTGATGGGCCAGCCATTCAAGCTGCCCTTCTCTGCAATCTGTGTCTCTGCTACGTTGAGGCCAATGTAAGCCAATGTCAGCTGATGTCTGCTTCCGGTTCAAAGACGCAGTTCGTTGCTTACCCTTCCAGCCTATGTCTACCTGCAGATAGAGAAGGCCATTCACACCAGCACACCCAGGGTCTCGCGTCCAAGGGCAGGGATTTTTGTAGTTGGGACCCAAGGATCGTGCCGCCAAGGTTAGAGATTGACCTTTGTTCTTGTGTGTTGCATGCAAGCCCAATCGTTGGAGCTAATGAAGCAGATGGAGCTAATGGAGCTGATGGAGCTGACGTGTGCACCTGGAGAGAGCATACCAAAGTTGGGCGAAGCGTGTCTTACAACCGGTCAGTGTGGGCCCATAACCCTCTGTCAACCGGCCTTATGCAAACGGACCAGAAAACAGGACCAACACAACAGCACCTGCCGACCGCTCCTAGTATCTCAGCTAGGAGAATATATCACCCTCAAGATCACTGTTCCACACTAAGGAGCTCCTAGGCAATCACTTGCTAGGAAATGTGTCCACTTGACACTTGGTCACTTTCGCGCGAGGTGCTAGTTAGAGACAAACTCCTGGGGCTTAGACCAACGAGTGTCTTCTTAATTCTATTCCATTCTTAGACAGCTCAGTGAGGAGCATCTAAGGCCAGATTGTGTAATTGAATGAGGAATGAGCCTGGTGCATATAGTCCTAAGCCTGACTTCTGAGGTGTGTGGGTAGTGGCACTTTTTAGGGGTGACCACTTCACACCACCTCACCAGCTCGCCAATTGGCGTATCCACACACCGCCAAGTGGCACATCCTCCTCATGCATGGAGAAATGTCTAGGAAACTTCCCCTATGCAGGAAGGTCAGAAATCTTCCTGCGCACATCAAGGCTTGATTGCAAAACCTGTCGTCCCCAAGTCCAACATGCTATCCATTGCGCTACACTTCTGGTATCTCGCTTGGACTTGCACCATGAACAAGGTTTGGGGGAATTTCTCCAAAGAAGCAGTGCATGCCCAACCTTTCCACTAAGCCATAGCACTGGCCATGTGATATAAAAGAACAACAGTTACTAGTGTTTACAAGTAATTGCGAGTGGTTGCGAGTAGTTACAAGTGGTTGCGAGTGGTTGTGAGTGGTTGCGAGTGGTTGCGAGTGGTTGCAAGAGGTTGCAAGTGGTAGCGAGTGGTTTTGTGTGGTTGCAAGTGGTTGCGAGTGGTTGCGAGAAGTTACGTATGGTTGTGAGTGGTTCAAAGTGGTTACGAGTGGTAACAAGTGGTTGCAAGTGGTTGCGAGTAGTTGTGACTGGTTGCGAGTGGTTGCGAGTGGTTACGAGTGGTTGCGAGTGGTTGCAAGAGGTTCTGAGTGCTTGCGAGTGGTTACAAGTGGTTGCAACTGATTCCAAGTGCTTGCCAGTAGTTGCGAGTGGTTTTGAGTGGTTGCAAAGTTGCACGCAGTTGCGAGTGGTTGCCATTGGTTGCTAATGGATGTAAGTGGTTGCTAGTGGCTGCGAGTGGGTCCCAATGGTTGCAAGTGGTTGTGAGTGGTTGCGAGTGGTTGAGAGTGGCTACGAGAGGTTGCGAGTAGTTCTGAGTGGTTGCAAGTGGTTGCTAGTGGTTGGGAGTGGTTGCGAGTGGTTGCGTATGGTTGCAAGTGGTTGTGAGTGGTTGCGAGTGCTTTGCAAATGGTTTCAAGTGACTCGAGTCATTCCGATTGGTTGTGAGTGGTTGTGAGTGGTTGCAAGTGGTTGCGAGTGGTTGCGAGTGGTTGTGAGTGGTTGCGAGTGGTTGCGAGTGGTTGCGAGTGGTTGCGAGTGGTTGCAAGTGGTTGCGAGTGGTTGCGAGTGGTTGCGAGTGATTGCGAGTGGTTGC
>SZWC01007405.1:85467-96208 GCA_023375785.1 Penium margaritaceum
AGTTGTGCCAGAGTTGTGCCAGATTTGTGCCAATGTTGTACCAGAGTTGTGCCCGAGTTCTGCCAGAGTTCTGCCAGAGTTGTGCAAGAGTTGTGCCAGAGTTGTGCCAGAGTTGTTCCAGAGTTGTGCCAGAGTTGTGCCATAGTTGTTCATGAGTTGTGCCGAAGCTGTGCCAGATATGTGCCAGAGTTGTGGCAGAGTTGTGCAAGTGTTGTGCCAGAGTTGTAACAGAGTTGGGCCAGTGTTGGGCCAAAGTTGTGCTAGAGTTGTGCCAGAGTTGTGCATGAGTTGTACAAGAGTTGTGCCTGCGTTGTACGAGAGTTGTTCGAGAGTTGTTCTAGAGTTGTGCCAGAGTTGTGCTAGAGTTGTGCCAGCGTTGTGCCAGAATCGTGCCATAGTTGTGCCATAGTTGTGCCAGAGTTGTGCCCGAGTTGTGCCAGAGTTGTGCCAGAGTTGTGCCAGTGTTGTGCCAGAATTGAGCCATAGTTGTGCCAGAGTTGTGCCAGAGTTGTACCAGAGTTGTGCCACAGTTAAGCCAGAGTTGTGCCAGAGTTGTGCCAGAGTTCTGCCAGAGTTGTGCCAGAGGTGTGCCAGAGTTGTGCCAGAGTTGTGCCAAAGTTGTGCCCGAGTTCTGCCAGAGTTTTGCTAGAGTTGTGCCAGAGTTGTGCCAGAGTTGGGCCAGCGTTGTGCTAGAGTTGTGCCAGAGTTGTGCCAGAATCGTGCCATAGTTGTGCCATAGTTGTGCCAGAGTTGTGCCCGAGTTGCGCCAGAGTTGTGCCAGAGTTGTGCCAGAGTTCTGCCAGAGTTGTGCCAGAGGTGTGCCAGAGTTGTGCCAGAGTTGTGCCAAAGTTGTGCCCGAGTTCTGCCAGAGTTTTGCTAGAGTTGTGCCAGAGTTGTGCCAGAGTTGGGCCAGCGTTGTGCTAGAGTTGTGCCAGAGTTGTGCCAGAATCGTGCCATAGTTGTGCCATAGTTGTGCCAGAGTTGTGCCCGAGTTGCGCCAGAGTTGTGCCAGAGTTGTGCCAGAGTTCTGCCAGAGTTGTGCCAGAGGTGTGCCAGAGTTGTGCCAGAGTTGTGCCAAAGTTGTGCCCGAGTTCTGCCAGAGTTTTGCTAGAGTTGTGCCAGAGTTGTGCCAGAGTTGGGCCAGCGTTGTGCTAGAGTTGTGCCAGAGTTGTGCCAGAATCGTGCCATAGTTGTGCCATAGTTGTGCCAGAGTTGTGCCCGAGTTGCGCCAGAGTTGTGCCAGAGTTGTGCCAGAGTTCTGCCAGAGTTGTGCCAGAGGTGTGCCAGAGTTGTGCCAGAGTTGTGCCAAAGTTGTGCCCGAGTTCTGCCAGAGTTTTGCTAGAGTTGTGCCAGAGTTGTGCCAGAGTTGGGCCAGCGTTGTGCTAGAGTTGTGCCAGAGTTGTGCCAGAATCGTGCCATAGTTGTGCCATAGTTGTGCCAGAGTTGTGCCCGAGTTGCGCCAGAGTTGTGCCAGAGTTGTGCCAGAGTTCTGCCAGAGTTGTGCCAGAGGTGTGCCAGAGTTGTGCCAGAGTTGTGCCAAAGTTGTGCCCGAGTTCTGCCAGAGTTTTGCTAGAGTTGTGCCAGAGTTGTGCCAGAGTTGGGCCAGCGTTGTGCTAGAGTTGTGCCAGAGTTGTGCCAGAATCGTGCCATAGTTGTGCCATAGTTGTGCCAGAGTTGTGCCCGAGTTGCGCCAGAGTTGTGCCAGAGTTGTGCCAGAGTTCTGCCAGAGTTGTGCCAGAGGTGTGCCAGAGTTGTGCCAGAGTTGTGCCAAAGTTGTGCCCGAGTTCTGCCAGAGTTTTGCTAGAGTTGTGCCAGAGTTGTGCCAGAGTTGGGCCAGCGTTGTGCTAGAGTTGTGCCAGAGTTGTGCCAGAATCGTGCCATAGTTGTGCCATAGTTGTGCCAGAGTTGTGCCCGAGTTGCGCCAGAGTTGTGCCAGAGTTGTGCCAGAGTTCTGCCAGAGTTGTGCCAGAGGTGTGCCAGAGTTGTGCCAGAGTTGTGCCAAAGTTGTGCCCGAGTTCTGCCAGAGTTTTGCTAGAGTTGTGCCAGAGTTGTGCCAGAGTTGGGCCAGCGTTGTGCTAGAGTTGTGCCAGAGTTGTGCCAGAATCGTGCCATAGTTGTGCCATAGTTGTGCCAGAGTTGTGCCCGAGTTGCGCCAGAGTTGTGCCAGAGTTGTGCCAGAGTTCTGCCAGAGTTGTGCCAGAGGTGTGCCAGAGTTGTGCCAGAGTTGTGCCAAAGTTGTGCCCGAGTTCTGCCAGAGTTTTGCTAGAGTTGTGCCAGAGTTGTGCCAGAGTTGGGCCAGCGTTGTGCTAGAGTTGTGCCAGAGTTGTGCCAGAATCGTGCCATAGTTGTGCCATAGTTGTGCCAGAGTTGTGCCCGAGTTGCGCCAGAGTTGTGCCAGAGTTGTGCCAGAGTTCTGCCAGAGTTGTGCCAGAGGTGTGCCAGAGTTGTGCCAGAGTTGTGCCAAAGTTGTGCCCGAGTTCTGCCAGAGTTTTGCTAGAGTTGTGCCAGAGTTGTGCCAGAGTTGGGCCAGCGTTGTGCTAGAGTTGTGCCAGAGTTGTGCCAGAATCGTGCCATAGTTGTGCCATAGTTGTGCCAGAGTTGTGCCCGAGTTGCGCCAGAGTTGTGCCAGAGTTGTGCCAGAGTTCTGCCAGAGTTGTGCCAGAGGTGTGCCAGAGTTGTGCCAGAGTTGTGCCAAAGTTGTGCCCGAGTTCTGCCAGAGTTTTGCTAGAGTTGTGCCAGAGTTGTGCCAGAGTTGGGCCAGCGTTGTGCTAGAGTTGTGCCAGAGTTGTGCCAGAATCGTGCCATAGTTGTGCCATAGTTGTGCCAGAGTTGTGCCCGAGTTGCGCCAGAGTTGTGCCAGAGTTGTGCCAGAGTTCTGCCAGAGTTGTGCCAGAGGTGTGCCAGAGTTGTGCCAGAGTTGTGCCAAAGTTGTGCCCGAGTTCTGCCAGAGTTTTGCTAGAGTTGTGCCAGAGTTGTGCCAGAGTTGGGCCAGCGTTGTGCTAGAGTTGTGCCAGAGTTGTGCCAGAATCGTGCCATAGTTGTGCCATAGTTGTGCCAGAGTTGTGCCCGAGTTGCGCCAGAGTTGTGCCAGAGTTGTGCCAGAGTTCTGCCAGAGTTGTGCCAGAGGTGTGCCAGAGTTGTGCCAGAGTTGTGCCAAAGTTGTGCCCGAGTTCTGCCAGAGTTTTGCTAGAGTTGTGCCAGAGTTGTGCCAGAGTTGGGCCAGCGTTGTGCTAGAGTTGTGCCAGAGTTGTGCCAGAATCGTGCCATAGTTGTGCCATAGTTGTGCCAGAGTTGTGCCCGAGTTGCGCCAGAGTTGTGCCAGAGTTGTGCCAGAGTTCTGCCAGAGTTGTGCCAGAGGTGTGCCAGAGTTGTGCCAGAGTTGTGCCAAAGTTGTGCCCGAGTTCTGCCAGAGTTTTGCTAGAGTTGTGCCAGAGTTGTGCCAGAGTTGGGCCAGCGTTGTGCTAGAGTTGTGCCAGAGTTGTGCCAGAATCGTGCCATAGTTGTGCCATAGTTGTGCCAGAGTTGTGCCCGAGTTGCGCCAGAGTTGTGCCAGAGTTGTGCCAGAGTTCTGCCAGAGTTGTGCCAGAGGTGTGCCAGAGTTGTGCCAGAGTTGTGCCAGAGTCGTGCCACAGTTGTGCCAGAGTTGTGCCAGAGTTGTACTAGAGTTGTGCCAGAGTTGTGCCAGAGTTGTGCCATAGTCGTGCCGGAGTTTTGTTAGAGTTGTGCCAGAGTTGTACCATAGATGTGCCACAGTTAAGCCAGAGTTGTGCCAAAGTTGTGCCAGACTTGTGCGACAGTTGTGCCACAGTTGTGCCAGACTTGTGCCAGACTTGTGCCAGAGTTGTGCTAGAGTTGTTCCAGAGTTGTGCCAGAGTTGTGCCACAGTTTTTCCAGTGATGTGCCAGAGTTGTTCCAGAATTGTGCCAGAGTTGTGCCAGAGTATAACCAGAGTTGTTCCACTGTTGTGCAAGAGTTTTGCCAGAGATTTGCCAGAGTTGTACCAGAATTTCACCAAAGTTGTGCAAGGTGGAGCCATGGTTGTGCCAGAGTTATGCAAGTGTTTTTCCAGAGTTGTGCCATAGTTGTGCAAGAGTTTGGCCAGAGTTGTGCCAGAGGTGTGCCAGAGTTGTGCCAGAGTTGGGCCAGAGCTGTGCCAGAGTTGTTCCAGAGTTGTGCCAGAGTTGTGACAGATGTGTGCCAGAGTTGTGCCAGAGTTGTTTCAGAGTTGTTCCAGATTTGTGCCAGACTTGTGCCAGACTTGTGCAAGTGTTGTGGCAGATTTGTGCCAGAGTTGTGGCAAATTTGTGCCAGAGTTGTGCCAGAGATCTGCCAGAGTCGTGCCAGAGTTTTTCCAGAGTTGTGCCAGTATTTTGCTAGAATAGTGCCAGAGTTGTGCCAGAGTTTTGCCAGGGTTGTGCCAGAGTTGTGCCACAGTTGTGCCACACTTGTGCCAGAGTTGTGCAAAAATTGTTCCAGAGTTGTGCCAGATCTGTTCAAGAGTTGAGCCAGAGTTCTGTCAGAGTTTTGCCAGAGTTATGCCAGAGTTGTGCCAGAGTTTTTCCAGTGTTGTGCCATTATTTTGCCAGAGTTATGCCAGATTTGTGCCAGAGTTTGGCTAGTGTTGTGCTAGAGTTGTGCCAGAATTGGGCCAGAGTCGTGCCATAGTTGTGCCAGAGTTGTGCCAGAGTTGGGCCAATAATGTGCCAGCTTTGTGTTAGACTTGTGCCATAGTTGTGCCAGAGTTGTGCCAGAGTTGTGCCAATGTTGTGCCAAAGTTGTACCAGAGTTGTGCAAGAGTCCTGCCAGAATTGTGCAAGAGTTGTGCCAGTGTTGTGCCAGAGTTGGTCCAGAGTTGTGCCAAAGTTGTGCCAAAGTTGTGCCAGAGTTGTGCCAGCGTTGTGCCAGAGTCATGCCAATTTTGTGCCATAGTTGTGCCCGAGTTGTGCCATAATTATGCCAGAGTTGTGCCAGAGTTGTGCCAGAGCTGTGCCAAAGGTGATCCAGAGTCGTGACAGAGTTGTGCCATAGTTGTGCCAGTGTTGTGCAAGAGTTGTGCCAGAGTTGTGCCAGAGATGTACCAGAGTCATGACAGAGTTGTGCCAGAGTTGTGCCAGAGTTGTGCCAAAGGTGTGCCAGAGTTGTGCCAGTTTTGTGCCAGAGTTGTACCAGAGTTGTGCCAGAGTTGTGCCAGCGTTGTGCCAGAGTTGTGCCAATGTTGTGCCATAGTTGTGCCCGAGTTGTGCCAAAGTTATGACAGAGTTGTGCCAGAGTTGTGCCAGAGCTGTGCCAGAGGTGAACCAGAGTCATGACAGAGTTGTGCCATAGTTGTGCCAGTGTTGTGCAAGAGTTGTGCCATAGTTGTGCCAAAGGTGTGCCAGAGTTGTGCCAGTTTTGTGCCAGAGTTGTGCCAGAGTTGTGCCAGAGTTGTGCCAGAGTTGTACTAGAGTTGTGCAAGAGTTGTGCCAGAGTTGTTCCAGAGTTGTGCAAGAGTTGTGCCAAATTTTTGCCAGACTTGTTCCAGACTTGTGCCAGAGTTGAGCCAGAGTTGTGCTAGAGTTGTGCCAGATTTGTGCCACAGTTGTGCTACAGTTGTGCCACATTTGTGCCAGAGTTGTGCCAGAGTTGTGCCACATTTGTGCCAGAGTTGTGCCAGAGTTCTACCAGAGTTGTGCCAGAGTTGTTCCAGAGTTGTGCCAGAGTTTTACCAGATTTGTGCCAGAGTTGTGCCATAGTTGCGCCAGTTTTGTGCCATGTTTACTCCAGAGTTGTGCCAGAGTTGCAAGTGGTTGCAAGTGGTTGCAAGTGGTTGCGAGTGGTTGCCAGTGGTTGCCAGTGGTTGCAAGTTGTTGCGAGTGGTTGCCAGTGGTTGCCAGTGGTTGCATGTGGTTGCTGGTTGTTGGTAGTGGTTGCGAGTGGTTGCGAGTGGTTGTGAGAGGTTGCTAGAGGTTGCAAGTGGTTGCGAGTTGTTGCGAGTGGTTGCGAGTGGTCATGCGTGGTTGCGAGTGGTTGCAAGTGGTTGCGAGTTGTTGCGAGTGGTTGCGAGTGGTCATGCGTGGTTGCGAGTGGTTGCAAGTGGTTGCGAGTGGATGCAAATGGTTGCGAGTCGTTGCGAGTGGTTGCGAGTGGTTGCGAGTGCTTGCAAGTGGTTGCAAGTTCCTGCAAGTGGTTGCAAGTGGTTGCGAGTGGCTGCGAGTGGTAGCAACTGGTTGCGAATGGTTACGACTGGTTGCGAGTGGTTTCGAATGCTTCTGAGTGGTTGCGAGTGGTTGCCAGTGGTTACAAGTATTTGCGAGTGGTTGCGAGTGGTTGCAAGTGGTTCGGAGTGGTTGCCACTGGTAGTGAGTGAATGCGAGTGGTTGTGAGTGGTTGCGAGTGATTGCGAGTGGTTGCGAGTGGTTGCGAGTGGTTGCGAGTGGTTGCAAGTGGTTGCGAGTTGTTGAAAGTGGTTCCAAATGGTTACGATTGGTTACGAGTTGTTGCGAGTGGTTGCAAGTGGTTGTGAGTGGTTGTGAGTGGTTGCGACTGCTTGCAAGTAGTTGCGAGTAGTTGCGAGTGGTTTCCACCACTCACAGCGAGATGCAAGCACTCATAGCGACTTGCAAGCACTCTGGCACAACTCTAGCACAACTCTAGCACAACTATGGCACAACTTTGGTACAACTCTGGCACAACTCTGGTACAACTCCGGCACAACTCTGGCACAACTCTGGCACAACTCTGGCACAATTTTAACACAACTATGGCACAACTCTGGCAAAACTCTGGGATAACTCTGGCACACCTCTAGCACAACTCTGGCAGAACTCTTGCACAACTCTGACACAACTCTGGTACAACTCTGGCACAACTCTGGCAAAACTCTGGCACAACTCTGGCACAACTCTGGCACAACTCTTGCACAACTCTGGCACAAATCTGGCACAACTCTGGCACAATTATGGCAAAACTCTGGCACAACTCTGGCACATGTCTAGTACAACTCTGGGACATTTCTGTCACTATTCTGGCACAACTCCAGCACAAATCTGGCACAACGTTGGCACAACTATGGCACAACTCTGGCACAACTCTGGCACATCTCTGGAACAACTCTGGCACAACTCTGGCAGAACTCTTGCACAACAATGGCACAACTCTGGAAAAACACTTGCACAACTCTGGCACAACTATGGCTCCACCTGGCACAATTCTGGTAAAACTCTTACACAACTCTGACACAGCTCTGGCACAACTCTTCCACAACAGTGGAAAAACTCTGGTTATGCTCTGGCACAACTCTGGCACAATTCTGGAAGAACTCTGGCACAACTCATGAAAAACTCTGGCACAACTCTGGCACAACTCTGGAAGAACTCTTGCACAACTCTGGTACAACTCTGGCACAAGTCTGGCACAAGTCTGGCACAACTCTGGCATAACTGTGGCACAACTCTGGCACAACTCTGGCACAACTCTGACAAAACTCTGGCATGACTATGGAAAAACTCTGGCAATACTCTGGCACAACTCTGGCACAACTCTGGCAAAACAATGGCACAACTCTGGCACAACTCTAGTACAACTCTGGCACAACTCTGGCACAATTCTGGCACGACTCTGGCACAACTCTAGCACAACTCTGGCACAACGGTGGCACAACTATGGCTCAACTCTGGCACAACACTGGCATAACTCTGGCACAACTCTGGCACAACTCGGGCACAACTCTGGCACAACTCTGGCACAACTATGGCTCAACTCTGGCACAACACTGGCATAACTCTGGCACAACTCTGGCACAACTCGGGCACAACTCTGGCACAACTATGGCACAACTATGATACAACTCTGGCACAACGCTGGCACAACTCTAGCACAACTCTGGCACAACTCTTGCACAACTCAGGCACAACTCTGGCACAACTCTAGCATAACTCTGGCCCAACACTGGCCGTTGGGCGGGTGTTGGGCCAGAGTTGTGCTCTTGCACAACTCAGGCACAACTCTGGCACAACACTCGCACAACTTTGGCACAACTCTGGCACAAATCTGGCACAACTCTGGCACAACTCATGCACATCTATGGCACAACTCTGGCACAACTGTGGAAAAACTCTCGCACAACTCTGGCACAACTCTTGCACAACTCTGGCACAACTCTGGCACAACTTGGGCACAACTCTGGTTCAAAATTGGCACAAATCTGGCATAACTCTGGCACAACTCTAACACAACTCTGGCACAACTATGGCACAACATTGGCCCAACTCTGGCACAGCTCTGGCACAACTCTGGCACAACTCTCGCCCAACTCTGCCACAACTCTAGCAAAACACTGGCCCAACTCTCGCAAAAATCTGGCACAACTTTAGGAAAAGTCTGGCAGAACTCTGGCACAACTCTGGCACAACTCTGGCACTCTGGAACAACTCTGGCACACCTCTGGCACAACTCTGGCACAACTCTGGCACAACTCTGGCTCAACTCTGGCACACCACTAGCACAACTCTGGCACAACTCTGGCACACCTCTAGCACAACTCTGGCACAACTCTGGCACACCTCTAGCACAACTCTGGCACAACTCTGGCACACCTCTAGCACAACTCTGGCACAACTCTGGCACACCTCTAGCACAACTCTGGCACAACTCTGGCACACCTCTAGCACAACTCTGGCACAACTCTGGCACACCTCTAGCACAACTCTGGCACAACTCTGGCACACCTCTAGCACAACTCTGGCACAACTCTGGCACACCTCTAGCACAACTCTGGCACAACTCTGGCACACCTCTAGCACAACTCTGGCACAACTCTGGCACACCTCTAGCACAACTCTGGCACAACTCTGGCACACCTCTAGCACAACTCTGGCACAACTCTGGCACACCTCTAGCACAACTCTGGCACAACTCTGGCACACCTCTAGCACAACTCTGGCACAACTCTGGCACACCTCTAGCACAACTCTGGCACAACTCTGGCACACCTCTAGCACAACTCTGGCACAACTCTGGCACACCTCTAGCACAACTCTGGCACAACTCTGGCACACCTCTAGCACAACTCTGGCACAACTCTGGCACACCTCTAGCACAACTCTGGCACAACTCTGGCACACCTCTAGCACAACTCTGGCACAACTCTGGCACACCTCTAGCACAACTCTGGCACAACTCTGGCACACCTCTAGCACAACTCTGGCACAACTCTGGCACACCTCTAGCACAACTCTGGCACAACTCTGGCACACCTCTAGCACAACTCTGGCACAACTCTGGCACACCTCTAGCACAACTCTGGCACAACTCTGGCACACCTCTAGCACAACTCTGGCACAACTCTGGCACACCTCTAGCACAACTCTGGCACAACTCTGGCACAACACTGGCACACCTCTAGCAAAATTCTGGCACAACTCTGGCACAACTCTGGCACAACTCTGGCACAAGTCTGTCACATGTCTTGCACAACTCTGGCACAAGTCTGGCACAACTCTGGCACAATTCTGGCACAACTCTGCAACAACTCTGGCACAACTCTGGAACAACTCTGGCTCAACTCTGGCACAACTCTGGCACAACTCTGGCAAAACTCAAGCACAACTCTGGCACAGCCCTTACACAACTCTGGCACAACTCTGGCACAACTCTGGCATAACTCTGGCACAACTTTGGGACAACTCTGGCTCAACTCTGACAAAACTCTGGCGCCACTCTGGCACAACTCTGGCAAAACTCTGGCACACCTCTAGCATAACTCTGGCAAAATGCTGGCACGACTCTCGCACAACTCTGGCACAACTCTGGCACAACTCTGGCACAACTCTGGCACAACTCTGGCACAACTCTGGCACAACTCTGGCACAACTCTGGCACAACTCTGGCAAAACTCTGGCACAACTCTAGCACAACACTGGCACAAATCTGGCACAACTCTGGCACAACTCTGGCACAACTCTGGCACAACTCTGGCACAACTCTGGCACAACTTTGGCACAACTCTGGCACAACTATGACAAAACTCTGGCAGAACTCTGACAAAACTCTGGCACAAATGTGGCACGACTCTGGCACAACTCTGGCAAAAGTCTGGCACAACCCTGGCACATATCTGGGACAACTCTGGCACAACTCTGGCACAACTCTGGCACAACTCTGGCATAGCTCTGGCAGAACTCTTGCACAACTATGACACAACTCTGGAACGACACTTGCACAACTCTGGCACAACTCTGGCTCCACCTGGCACAACTCTGGTAAAACTCTGGCACAGCTCTGGCAAAACTCTTGCACAACAGTGGAACAACACTGGTAATACTCTGGCACAAATCTGGCAAAACTCTGGCACAACTCTGGCACAACACTGGCACAACTCTGGCACAATTCTGGAACAACTCCGGCACAAATCTGGCAAACCTCAGGCACAACACTGGCACAACTCTGGAACAACTCTAGCAGAACTCTGGTACAACTCTGGCACAAGTCTGGCACAAGTCTGGCACAACTGTGGCACAACTGTGGCACAAGTCTGGCACAACTCTGGCACAACTCTGTCTTAACTGTGCCACACCTCTGGCACAACTCAGGCACAACTCTGACAAAACTCTGGCACGACTATGGCACAACCCTGGCACAACTCTGGCACAACTCTGGCACAACTCTGGCACAACAATGGCACAACTCTGGCACAACTCCAGTACAACTCTGGCACAACTCTGGCACAACTCTGGCACAACTCTGGCACAACTATGGCACAACT